>JASDQU011401910.1:91292-101876 GCA_032191745.1 Picea mariana
AAGGTTAAGGCGGCCATCACTTGAGCAATTTAGGGCAAACCAGTAAAACAATGCTTAATCTTTGAGTCTTGAAGGGTCAAGATGACCACCGATGCATCGTTATTTAAGCGGTGAAATGATTACAATCTGACATACTCCCTCTTAATCATTTCAAAACAAAACAAACATAAACATGCAACACAAGATTGTTGTTAACAATGCATTACAGCTTACAGACCCCAATATTTTCTCTATGAATTTTAAACAATTCATTTCCCAAAGGCTTTGTAAATATGTCTGCAAATTGTTCTTCAGGCCTGCAGAACTGAACATAAATTTCTTTACCATTTACCAGCTCTCGAATGAAATGATACCTCGTATCAATGTGCTTACTCTGCTTGTGAAAAACGTGATTCTTTGACAGTGCAATGTAAGATTTATTATCACAGACAATCTGAGTTGCACCATATTGTTCATGCAATAATTCATTCAATATTCTTCTCATCCATACAACTTGACATGCAGTGGTTGTTGTTGCAACATACTTTGCCTCAGCAGAAGATAAAGTCACTATGGGTTGTTTCTTTGATGCCCATGCCACTGCTCCAGATCCAAGACTGAACACATAACCAGATGTGTTCTTTCTATCATCAATGGAACCTACAAAATCACTATCAGTATATTCGATCAACTCAAAGTTCAAGTTTGATGTGTATCAGATACCAAAATCAGTTGTTCTAGCAATGTATCTCAGGATCCTCTTTCTTGCTTGCCAATGAGTACTCTTCAGAGTCTCCATGAATCTAGAAATTAAACTTACAACAAACATAATATCGGGTCTTGTTGTTGTTAAATACATAAGGCTTCCAACCAACTTCTTATACAGAGTTGGATCAACATATGATCCCTCATCATATTTGATAAGTTTAGTACCAATTGCAATTGGTGTTGCAGATGGTTTACAATTCAGCATTCTAAACCTTTTCAATAATTCATTTGCATATTTAGTTTGACAAATGAAAATTCCATCATCAGATTGATCCACTTCAATTCCAAGGAAATATTTCATCAATCCTAAATCAGTCATCTCAAACTTTGTTTTCATGGAATTTTTAAAATCATCTATAGATAGATCTCCAGTAAAAATCAGGTCATCAACATAGAGACAGACAATCAAAATTTTACTTTTCCTGGTTTACCTTTGTATTCAGAGTTGGTTCACTTGGACTTCTGTTGAATCCAACACTAATCAAGTACTCATCAATCCTGCTATACCAAACTCTGGATGCCTGCTTCAATCCATATAAAACTTTCCTTAACTTGTAAACTTTATCTCTGCGCTTATCAATCTCATAACTCAGAGGTTGTCTTACATAAACCTCTTCTTTGAAACATCCATTCAAGAATGCAGACTTAACGTCCATCTGATGCATGATCCATTTATTTTGAGTTCCAATAGCTAAGACCATCCTCACTGTGTCAATTCTTGCTACAGGAGCAAAGGTTTCATTGTAATCAATATTGGGTTGCTGACTAAACCCCTGAGCTACAAGTCTTGCCTTGTACTTTTCAACTTCACCTTCTGCATTCATCTTAGTCTTATAAACCCATTTAACACCAATATTGTTCTTACCTTCAGGTAAATCGACGAGATCCCAAGTGTTATTTCTTTCAATGGAATCAATCTCCTCATCCATTGCTTTTATCCATACATCCTCTTTAGCAACTTCATCAAAACTTACAGGATCATATGTCATTAATGCAAAATTTGAAACCTGATCTACTTCTTCATTTTGATCATATAATTCTCTTAAGCTTTTAGTCTTCTGACCTTTAAATCTGTTTTTCAATGAAGCTAAAGTAGGATTTGATTCACTACTTACCTGTGAATCTGTTTGATGTCCACCATGTCCAGATGGCTCACCACACTCATGAGTTCTGGGCGTTCTTAATTGATATGGGTTGATATCTAGTGCTTCCCTTGTAGGATTTCTCGTTGCAGGCGTATGTGCATGTGGAACCAACTGTCCACCTCCTTCAGCCTCCTCAGCTCCATCATCATCTTCACGGGGTAACATAGCTTCCTCTGAAACAGATTTATCAATACTTCCATCCCAGGCTTCCTCTTCCTTAAATTCAACGTCTCTATTGATTACATACTTCTTGGTGATGGGATTGTAGAGTCTATATGCCCTAGACTCTTTACTATATCCAACAAAGATACATCTCTCGCTTATGTCATCCAACTTCCCTCTCATTTCTCTAGGTACGTGTGCATATGCTACACATCCAAAAACTATGAAATAAGAAACATTACAAGGCTTATCATCCCAGGCTTCTTGAGGTACGCGATTTCTCACAGTCTTGGTCGGACTTCTATTTAAGATATAGATAGCGCAAACAACCACATCTCCCCAATATTCATTTGAAAGATGCTTCTCTTTCAACATTATTTTAGCCATATTCATAATGGTATGATTCTTCCTTTTAGCCACTCCATTCTGCTGTGGAGTATATCGAGCAGTAAAATTCCTTTTAATTCCATGAAAAACACAAAATTCAATGAATTTATTCAGTTTATACTCACCTCCTCTGTCAGACCTCAGGATATTAATGGTTCAACTACTCTCATTCTCAACCATAGACTTAAACCTCTTGAAAACTTCAAATGCTTCAGATTTCTGCTTCAAAAAATACAACCAAGTCTTCCTACTGAAATCATCAATAAAAGTCATAAAATAAACACTACCATTCAAAGAAGGTGTTTGCATAGGTTCACACAAATCTATGTGGACAATTTCCAATGGAGCTTTTGCTCTGTAGGAAACACCTGAAACAAATTTCTCTCTGTGATGCTTCCCAAGTATACAACTCTCACAAGATCTTGCAGGTTGTTGAATACAGGGCAACCCCTTTACCATTTGCTTCTTATGTAATAGATCTAAGCCACCAAAATGTAAATGACCATATCTCAAATACCATAACCAAGATTCATCTAAACTTCCATCTTTATAAGCATTCAAAGAACCACTCAAATCATTTCTCAAAACAAGTGGAAACATTCTATTCTTGGTCATCTCTACTCTTGCAATCAACTTTTTGCTAGGTAATTTATCATAGATTGTACATACCTTGTTCTTGAAGAACACTCTGTACTTTTTCTCCATGAGTTGTCCAACACTAATAAGATTGCATTTTAAACCAGGCACAAAATAAACATCGTCAATATTTCTTCTCTCATTATTCTTAGTGTAAACTGGAACCACACCTTTACCATTAACTGTAACCTTATAGTCATTTCTCAGTTTTACTTCAGATTGAATACTAGTATCAATAGAAGAAAATAATTCTTTATTACCAGTCATGTGGTTATTTCAACCACTATCCAAAAACCAAATATCATTAGCACTTTCCTGAGTGAAGTTACAATTCAAGAACACAGGATTTTGATCATCCTTGGACTCTTTTGCGATATGTGCAGACTGTTTTCTGGCATCTGCCTGCTTCTTCCAACATTTGTTAGAAAAATGCTCAAACTTCTTACAATAATACCATTGTACTTTAGATTTATCATACCTATGATTTTCTTGTTTCCAGGGTTTGTTGATGCTCCCTCTTAAATTAGGAGGATTCTGCTGGGACTTCTCCTTAGACACTGATTCAGTTCTGTTGTCCCTTCGACCAGAAGATCGACCTCCTCTTCCACGATTATAAAACTTTCATCTGCCTCTGCCTATGGTAACATGCAGTTGGGATTTGAAAGCATGCTCCATTGATCCTTCTTCATATCTAGATATTGTAGATTCATGAGCAACAAGAGAACCAATTAATTCATCAATATGCATTTTACTTAAATCTTTAAATTCCTTTATGGGTACAACTACAGGTTCAAACTCCTTGGTAAACTTCTCAGCACTTTCTCAATAACTCTCTTATTCTCAACATCATCTCCATACTGCCTGAGCAGGTTCACAACACCCATCACTTGAGTCATGAAAGTATCAACACTTTCATTATCCTTCGTCTTCAAATTTTCGAAGTCCCTTCTTAAGTTCTGCAACTTGACTGTCTTCACCTTGGACACACCTTAATAACAGGTTTCAAGTATGTCCCGAGCCATCTTTGAAGATGCAACACTATAAATATTTGTAAAAATGGATTCATTTAATCCTTGTTGGATTAATCCAAGAGCCTTGTTATCATTTTTCCTTTTTTCCTTCAGCAAAACACGGTGGGCATTAGAGAGAGTCAATTTTGCTGCTGCATCAGCTGATTCTGCATAACCATCAATAACATAGGTCCATAAATACTGAGAACACAAAATCATCCTCATTCGAATATACCAAGATTCATATGACTTATCGCTCAGGACATGAACCTGAACCTGAGAAGAACTACTACACACAACCATTTATATAAAATTTGAAATGAAGCAAATAAACCTTCGTGTAGGAAAAACTAGAGGGTCAAATTGGGCACCAACAGGAACGATCTGCACTGAACTAAGCAATAGCAGGGTAGACTGCAGGCTCTGATACCAAATGTGAAAAATGGAGGCACATTGGAGTTTGGGTTTCGACGTTTACGAATACCCAACACAAAAAACAAAACAATTATTCCCGAATCGTGAAACGCGAACAGGCTTTGGGCCCAACACTTCGGGTTCGGAGTTTGGAACGTGAGCGGGTCTATCACACAAGCCGACGGATGACCCGAAAAAGAAACCCCAAACAACTATGCTCCGAATCAATGTGGGATTGGGTTCGCAATCGGAAGAACCAAATAATTACAGTGTTTACTCAAATTAAAAACAATATAGCGAATCTGATCAAGGAATCAGATGAGTTTACGAACTCAATAAAAAACAAAGTATAAACGGAGAGAACACCTTTGAATACCCAATAACAATTTTCATTCAAAATGTGCTTTCAAGATGTTTTTTTTATTACAATATGTTTCAGGTATTTATATAAACACTAACAAAAATTCCCTAATTAATAAGATAACAAAAATTGCCCCTTCTATCTTAGAAAAAATTTAAATAAGGCGGTGATGGCAATTTAGGGCAAACCAGTAAAACGATGCTTAATCCTCGAGTCTTGAAGGGTCAAGACGACCACCGATGCGCCGTTATTCAGGCGGTGAAATGATTACAATCTAACAGAGTGCACTTTGTAGTGAAATGAGAATGAGAAAGACTCCCAAGGCAAATTGTAAAATATTTCATATTTCTTAATTTTAAGAAAATTAAACCAATATATGGTAAAAGTGGTACGTTTTACTCTGGTGACGCTGAATGCATTTTTATATTTAGAAATGGATTTTGAACAACAAAAAATAGTTATTAGTGTAAATTTATATAGTTTCATTCCTATTAAAAATAATTTCTTAAAATAATTAGACAAAACCTATAGTAAAATATAATTAGAAATTAACTAATAACAAAAATTTAATGATGATGAATCCATTTATACATTTAGAAATGGATTTTGAACAACAAAAAATAGTTATTAGTATAAATTTATATAGCCACATTCTACTACAAACCATTTATTAAAATAAATAGACAAAACTATAATAAAATATAATTAGACATTAATTAATAAAAGTTATTTTTAGTATTCATTATTATTATTAGCGTTGAGTTTTGCATTTTGTTTTCCTAATTGAAAACATGTGTATAGATTTTAATCTTTTAAATAAAAATAACTCTCAATTATTAAAAACTTAAAAATATCAGATCGATATTTAGAAATTTATGTTCAACTCGGATTAGATCAATTTTTGACGTCGTAAAAATAGTTAGTGAAGGTTAAAAATATAAGACATGATGGAGGGATATAATATCTGTTTGATTAACTGAATAACCTGGAAAATCTGCCACAAAGAAATAACCTGACCCAAAGTGGCATGCCGATCCAGATACAGTAGTTTCACCACTGTATAGCTAGCTTGCTTCAAAGTACGGCAACCAGCCTATCCTTGAGCAATATATCATAATTTGAAACCGGAGAATCATTACTCGGTAAACGAAGTAAACTATTTTATCGAATTTAAGACTCAATTTAGGTTCGGGTTTAGATAACTATGCTGCACGCTCGAGAAATAATATGAGGGTAACACTATGATGAGTGTTGGGGCTCTGCTGTTTTCGTCCCGACGAGTCTAGGGTTTCGACGGAATGAGGGCTCTCTCTCTCCTTCCATCTGAATTGGCACGCAAGTCGTTGACTACAAAGAATATGTCCTTGCCTGAACAAAATCTTATGTTCCGATTTGGAATTTATTGGTCTCCAGAAGAATGGTTAAGCGTGCTTTTCGGGGCAATTTCGTCCCTGGATGGAGAGGCGTGGTGAATCGGGGGAGTCTTAGGATCTCTGAGGGTTTGGTAAAACAAGAAAAAACAAGTATAAAGGAGGCACTAGATTGTTGACTGGTTGTTTAGTAATTGTGAGGTGAATTTGAGTTTGATGGTCTTGAGAAAAAGTCAAACTATGAGATTTTTGGAGACGGTTATGCAATTTTCAATCTCTATGGAATAGTGATTTAGGCTTCAGAATAGTAAGAACAAGTAATCTTAATTGTTCAGATCTATACACAAATCCAAACCACTTTCATTACATATTCACATACTATAAATACAATTACAATATGGTTATGATATGCACCTTATTCTAAAAGTGGAGATTGTTCTTGAGAGAATATCTCAACAATTACAAAACTAAAACAATAATTACATAAACATGTATTACATTAATTTTATCTAATAAGACTTTTATCAGCGACTCTACCCACTCTTCGGACTATTCTCTTTACAATTGCCTCCAACCACCATTGACTTATTTGTAATGATTAACAATGTTGACAAACTCTATTATGCTAAATTACATAGCTCCTTGTATTTGTCAAAAGAGCAATCAAGTAACTGAACCACTCTCTGGATGAGCTCCCATCTACCTCGTTGAATCCAGCGGTTATCTAGGACAATGTTGACAAACTCTATTATGCTAAATTACATAGCTCCTTGTATTTGTCAAAAGAGCAATCAAGTAACTGAACCACTCTCTGGATGAGCTCCCATCTACCTCGTTGAATCCAGCGGTTATCTAGGACAACTGTCTAGGTAGGGAGTGTATTCAGAAATTAATCATACAAAGTGAATCGACCCATCAATCATTCTTCACAAACTTACACTCCTATATAAAAAAATAGGAGATTCATTATCACTATTAGGATCTTTTGAGTCTTCAGAGATGATATTTGATGTATCTTCTAAAATAACTATGTTAGTTGACTCTTTGAGTTTTTCATTCATAAGGTCTCTAGCTTGAATCTTGCACTCTAATGTTGTATGTCTATGTCGCCTGCAATAGAAGCACTCCACTGAATTCCTCTTTTTTATTTTTCCTTCATGAGGAAAATAGGGCCATTCCAGTCTCTGAACTGAATTTCGTGTCTCCTTTCAATCTTTTTTCTTCTGTTATCATACAGTCCTAGTGGATAATTGACTTAACGTAAAAATAGTGTTATCATAATTTGATGATAAACTGTTTAATAATATATCTTTTGCATCATCATCTACTTCACTCTCAATCGTTGCTTATTGCTTCATAATATATTTGAGTTCATTTAGCAGACAAGGATGTCTCTTCATGCATTTTAATTAAAAGTTATAATTTTATGGAAATATTTGCATTTACAAATTTTTCTCCAAATATCTTACTCAAATGTTCCCATATTGTTGCAAAAGATTTCTTTAAATCAACCCAATTATACACTCAACTGTCTCCTCCCGTTTTTCTCAGGAACTTGAGTGGGATCGGTAGGTAGGTGTTTTTTCTGTACCATCTACACTTCCTCATAAATCTGTATTCATCATCTCTAGTTGAATTTTCTTTTCACTTTCCAAGTATAGAAATTATTTCTATTAAACTTTTCCAATGTCAAATACTCCATTTTCAAAAGAGACTCAAGAAAACTATTCTCCAATTAAATAATTGCAGATATTCTCGGACGAGCTTCGTGAGATGCACGCAGACAAACAATTATGTACAGGAGACAACAATATTTCAAGACAAAATTACTTTAAAAGAATATGCACAAATATCCAACGACGGAACACTAGTCAGCAGGTCGACTTCTCATGCATCCTTTCTCTCACGCAGGTTACACGCTCTCCTTTGCGTCTCCACTATCGCTTGCTAGTCGACAAACTCAACAAGCTCGATTTTTACCAGCTGCTTCTTCACGCTGGCTCCTCTTTCCACCACGTCTTATATCTCTGAACCCGTAGCTTTCCTTTACATGTTGGGCAACAATATACCAACTTTTGTCTTAATTTTGTCACTTGATATACACTAGTGGCTCATCTAAATTCTCCTCCACGTGGGATTCACAATCCCTCTCCTTTAACATGGGTTGCACCTCATGCTCGTCCCATGAGGGATACGAGAGTTATACCAAGATCTATTGGCTTTGATACCATATTGTAATAATTCACTCATAGAGAAAACTCACACACAAATCCTTGCCACTTTCATTACATATTCAAATAGTATAAATACAATTACAATATCATTCTCAGATGTGATTTATTCTAAATTTGGAGGTGAATATCTCAGCAACCTTCAACAAACCAAATCACCATTTTTATTACATATTCAAATAGTATAAATACAATTACAATATCATTCTCAGATGTGACTTATTCTAAACTTGGAGGTGAATATTTCAACAACCTTCAACAAACCAAATCAATTTTAAAGTAAGTCTTAATTCTAACATATGGTTGAGAGGAACATATGTGTTTTCTATATTTTATTCATTTTAATGTGATTATTACTTATTATATTGTTATACTTTGTAGCAATAATTAATAATTATTATGGAGAAAGTCTAATTCTAAGTATTCTATTTATATTTTCTTTATTTCATCTTTACATTATTGACATTAAAGAATAACATATTATTGAGTTAATATTTTTTTCTCTAAAGAACATTGCAACAAGAAATACAAGAAAATGATATTATAACTAGTAGAATGATTTAGTTATAAAAGCTTATTTTTATTGCAAAAACTAAAGCAAGGGGATGACTATATTTCTTATATATATAGCATACTTACAAAAATCTTTTCTTTACAAAGAATAATTTTATAGAATTTTTTCATAAATTATTTACTCATCAAAATTAACATAAGTATTAATAAGTGTATTAATACTTATTAAAGTATTAAGCTAAATATTACACTTATTAAGTTAATAAGTGTATTAAGTGGCAGATTTTCCAGGTTATTCAATTAATCAAACATATATATTATATCCCTACATCTTCATAAAAGGCTTTGAAATACCTTGCTTCACCTCGTGGACAATGACAATAACAATATACATTGAGTGGGTTACCTTTTTTTTACAATGACAATATACAATATGATAACCCTATAACTTGGAGGAGGACATAGGGAGAACAAAGCATCTTTATGAAGTTTTCCAAAAATATTGGAACAACAAGATGAAGGGTAAAAACGATTAAAGGGAGAAAGGTTTTAAGACACCCTTTTTCAAGAACAACTCCCAAGCAAATCAACCAAGTTAGTCAACCCAAAATGAGCACAAGACTGTAGATTCATTTGGGAAAATGCCAAGGAAACAACATGTACAATGTTGGGGATGGAAGGGGAATCACTTATATAGGGAATTCCYTCACAATTGAGAAATAATGAGGCTTTTCCMCAACATTTAGGAGGATGAAATAGTAGAAGACATGGAATGAAACATGCCAAGGATTTATGTATCCTTGGAAAACAATCTAGAAGAATATCAATCCCCCATGATTGGAGTGGGAGGTAAAATTGATAACCAACCCATAGAAATTTTAATTGATTATGGAGCTAGCCATAGTTACATAAACTCTAACATTTTTGAAATATTTTACTTGCAAATGAGTAAGCATGAGAAATATTGGTTAGTTTAATTAGCCACAGGGGCTATGCAGAAAATCAATGAACTAGTTAAAGATTGTCCAATAGACATGAATGGATTTAACACAAACGTAGATGTGAACATGATACCATTGGCTTCATATGATTGTGTAATTGGGAATGATTGGTTTCAAAAACACCATTTTTTTCTAGACTATTACAATAAGACAATCACATTTCTTGATGAAGAAGGGAAGCAAGGCAAGGTTCAAGGCATTCCAAGAGCTGTAGTAGTTAGATAGATTTCAACTATGTAGTTGAAAAAGAGTTTCAGGAAGAGATGTCAGATTTTTGTAGCCCATATGGAAGAGGCATTCGAAGATAAAGTGGAAAGTATTAAAGACCATCCAGTCTTGAAGGACTTTGAATATATTTTGGAGATATCCCTAGATTTCCACCAAAGAGAAATTTATTTCTCTATCGATTTGGTGCTAGGAGTTTCCCCAATATCCAAGACACCATACAGAATGGGCACACTAGAGTTGAAAGAGTTGCAGATGTAGCTTGAAGAGTTGTTAAAGAAGGGGTATATACTTGCAAGTGTTTCACCTTGGGGTGCCCCAATTCTTTTTGTGAAGAAGAAAGATGAAACCTTAATGATGTGTATTGATTTTAGATAACTAA
>JASDQU011401911.1:5356-24789 GCA_032191745.1 Picea mariana
CGAAAATATCTGCAGGTTAGCCATGTTATCTACTATTTGATTGAATTGTCTTGGGATATGTGTAAATGTAATGGAATCAAAATGTCGAGATAAAAGTCTAACCTGCAGATATTTTCGAAAGAGGCAAGGATCACGGACACGGTATACATTGTTGAGATGGAGGACGACAAGTTGGGAATCTAATAAGATGCTAAGGTGACGAATATGGCGATGATTGGCCTCAACGAGGAGACTAATGACGACGGTGTACTCTACTTGATTGTTGGTGGCTGAGCCTAAATATATGCTGCTGGTGTGGAGCAAGGATGATTTTAGGGGCTAAATTTCGCTCATGGGCTAATTTTCCATGGTTTTTCCAAAAACGAGATTCACTATTTTAAAAATGATTCGCCCAAATTCTATAGGATAAAATTATTTTACCTTAAAAATCGCCAAAATTTTATAAAAACTATATAAAATACGTAGAAATTTGAATATTTTTATAAAAATATCGCCAAACATTTATAATTGACATATGAAGGATTAGTAATATTCGCCAAGGTTTCTACATTTTAAAATAAATTTGCATCCTTAAAATCATCCTTGGTGTGGAGCAGGTCATGTGAAGGCGAATAGAGGGCCCAAGCAGCCGAAGCGAGATTCTGTGTCCAACAACTAGCTCTGTCGGTGTAACTGATGTGGTAGGCCGATGGAGGCGGCATCTGTCAATAACACAAATGATAGATTAGATGGGAGGTATGGGTAAAAGAAGACTAAAAAATCTACAAAATACGTAAAAAAGAAAAATCCTAGTGTAGTATAGCTATGCTCAGGTGTAAAATTTCTTTAAGTACAACCCGTTGACGGGTTCCTTGAGAGGATGGCCTTCAAGGGAGGCTAGGATGTATGTGCCTTTAGTGAGGCAATGTTGGATGATGTTCCATGCCACAAGGACTCGAATTTTCCATGGCCAAGGGTTTCATGATCGATATCGTAAGTAAGGACAAGGTCCCTTTCCTTAAATGAGCAAAGGTTTACATGGTGATCAAAGGTGGCCTTTCATCATTTTTTGGTTGCTTCATTGTTCTGTAATGAAGATCGACGATCTTCATCTAGGGATTCTAAGTTCAGAAAACGCTACTTTATTGGGGCAGTTTCAGGTAATAGATCAATAGTGGTGCGTAAGGTGGGAATTTCTCACTCAATGGAAAGAGTGGCCTCAACCCCGTGGACTAGATGAAAAGGTGTGAAACTAGTGGCAGTTTTGACTATTTTGCGATAAGCCCAGATCGCAGAAAATAACATATGATGCCAATTAGTTTTATGTTTGTTAACCATGCATTGCAACATGGTTGTTAATACCTTGTTAACTGCTTCTACCTGTCCGTTGGACTGAGGGTAGTATGGTGAGGAAAACTTGTGGGAGAAGCCTAACTGGGATGAGAGTTCCATGAAAATCTCATTTTCGAAATGTTTCCCCTGATCAAAGACTAGTTGGAGTGGTACTCCAAAGCGGGATATGACGTGGTTAAAGAAAAAAGGTGTTGCTCTGTCAGCGGTGTTGTTGAAGGTAGGCATGGCTTCAGTCCACTTGGTAAAGTAATAAACTACAACGACTATGTATTTGTGTCCGTTGTTGGATGTAGGGTTGCAAGTCATGAAGTCAATGCCCCATTTACAAAAGGGACCAGTGGTGATGACTGGGTGTAGAAGAATAGGTGGTGCGTATTCTTTGTTGGCATAAAGCTGTCATTTATCACATCGTTTCACGGCATGGACGTAGTCGTGAAATAATGTAGGCCAAAAGTAACCTGTGCAGATGATTTTCTGAGTGGTGGAAAGCCCTGAGAGATGGCCTCCACAAGCGTCGTTGTGGCAGTCGTTCAAGAAATTGTCAGCCTCATCAATGGTTAAGCATCAATGGAGTATGGTGTCGACTCCTCGCCAATATAAGATGTCCCTGATGAAGAGGTAGCAAGGTGCTTGGTGACGAATACGTCGATGATCATCTTTGGAGAGGTGGTTTCTGAATTTTTGTGTTTGGAGATAGACAAAATTATTTCCATACCAAGGGTCATCTGAGGGGATAAAAAAAATATGTTCATCAGGAATATTGGTATTGACCAGTGGACTGGTAGTGTCGAAGGGAAAAGTCATGATAAGTTTGGTGAGGATGAGAGATTTCTTGCTCTTGGGTGTTGAAAATTCGAGATTGTATTCCTGAAGGATGATGATCCATCAAGAAAATTTACCGTTAATTTGTCGATGACTGAGCAAGTATTGCATGGGGTTGAAATCTACGATGACTTTGGTAGTTCGAAGCAGAAAGTAATGGCGCAGTTTCTGGACTGCAAGGACAACTGTGAGGGCTATCTTTTGTTTGTGATTGTACTTCAAGGGTGTTCCTGAAAGGTTTTTACTAATGTAGTAAATCACATGCTCATGGGCATCATCCCCTATTTGGATGAGCACTCCTGCTACTGAAACGGCTGAGGCTGATATGTAGAGGAGATAATCGCGGTTATAGTCAGGTGGACTAATTAATGGGGTGTTGGAGAGAGCCTCTTTGAGATCGTCAAAAGTGGTTTGGGCATGTTTATCCCATTGAAATGGGATGTTGTGATGAAGTAAGAAAAGGAATCCATGTCCACGAGTAGCGTAATCTGGGACAAAGTGTTGTAAAAAGTTGGCTTTGCCTTGAAGGCTCTATAGTTGGCATAAATTCCATGGGGGTATAATTTATGTGATGGCTTGGACTTTGAGGGGGTCCACAGTAATCCACATTGGGAAACTATGAACCCAAGAAGGCACCCAACAGTGACGCAGAATACGCACTTGAGGGGGTTCAAGCAGATATTGTATTGATGAAACCTATGGAAGATGATTCGTAGATCATCGAGATGTTGAGTGTGTTTCTTAGATCAAGCGGTGAGGTCGTCTAAGTATGCGAGGATGATATGAGCCAGATCATGAAAGATGTATGTCATAGCCTGTTGGAAAGTGGTGTTGGCATTCTTGAGGCTGAATGGCATGACATGATATGCAAAGGTGCCCCAAGGGGTCATGAATGTGGTTTTGTATTGATCAGTGGGGTGAATTGGGATTTGGTTGTAACCAGAGAAATCGTCCATGAAGGACAAAGCCTTGTGACCTGCGCAATCATCAATTATTTGGTCGATGAAGGGTGTTAGAAAGTTTTCTTTGGGACAGGTGTGATAGAGGTTGCGGAAGTCCGTACAAACATAGATAGTGCCCTATTTTTTATTAACAGGGACAGGGTTGGAGACCCATGATGTATAGGCTATGGGGTAAATGAACCCTACAGTGCATAGTTTGTTAATCTCGGCTTTGATGGCCACTACTTTGGATGGGTGTAGCGGTCGTTGTTTTTGGCAGACGGGTGTGATATCAGGCTAGGTGTCTATGTGATGTTCGACAATAGAGAGATCAAGGCCAAGCATCTCTGTGTATGACCAGGTGAAAATATCTTAGTATTCCTGGAAGAGGGCTTTGTAGGTGGTGAGTTCTTCTAGAGAACATGCAGCGCCAATGGTGATTTCCTCGATAATTCCAGATTTGATGGAAATATATATTTTGATGGTTGGGGATATATTGGCCATATTGCCTTCCTCGAAAGCGTCGGGGGCAGGGATAGGGTTATTGAACCAATCTATATGCCATGATGGGAGAAAATATTTGGTTTCGACTGCGTATATGGGGTCTTGGTTAGGAGGCGTGAAGGCTTCCTGTGAAAGAAAGAGTGCTCTGTAGTGGAGTGCATCCCATGGGCAATCAGGGTTAGGTAACTCATCGAGGATATCTTCATCACAATGAAATTGGCATGAATATAGGGGATCAAGAAGAGTGACCTTGGTGACTGTCACTGTGGCGTTGTCTCCTTCTGATAAAGACGTAGGGGGATTGATGGAGGGGGATTGTGATGGTTCGCTCGACATAAACCAAATATACAGATATTGTGGGTTAAAAATGGTAGTTGGGTGTAGAATATTTGTGGGGAAATGAATTGGAGAGTTGGGGGAATTTGGGGGTAACTCCTTATATAAATCATCTAGGAACCATAGGGGAGAAGGGAGTGCCTCAGGTTCTGGCGGGAAGATATGAACCATATAAATTGATGGGGCAAGGGTATTTATCGGGTCTGTTGGAGGAGGGGGGGTATGATTTTGAATAGGGTCTAGTTGACGATGCCTATATTCAATGATCATAGGACAGTGATATGTGAAATGATCAAGTGATTTGCATAGAGAGCAAGGAAATCTCATGCATTCGTTGAATGAGGTTGTGAAATAATGGATGTCAGTGAAAAGAGTTGGGGTGGGTGTTTGTTGAAAGCTTTGGCGTACAGTTGTTAGTGTCTGTCGGAATTGAGGTAACGCTAAACAGTGGTGTGTGTAATGGCCATATTTTGAACAAATGGCGCATGCGAATTTGGTTCGCAGTCTGTTGTTACTTGTGTTATGTGAGATAGCGGCAATATTGGAGGAAGCGACAAGCAGTGGTGGTGCTCGAGGGAGTTGGATGAGATTACGTAACTCGGGGAGAGATGGGAATTTGTTGGTGGGGTGTCCATATTTCTCACAAGGAGGTTGGATGTATGGGGGAAGTGGAGTTGTGGGCTCCTTCTTCTTTCACCTACCCCTATCTGTAGTAGGGGGGTTAGTGAGTGGGGGTGTAGGGGGTATGGCGGGAGTGAGTATGGGAATATACATGGGGATTCCTTTTGTTTGGGGAGGGAGGGATGGTTGAGGAACCATGTCAGGTGGATGTAAATACCAAAATGGGATTTCCAACACCATATTAGGAAGGGTAAGCGTTGCAGCGACTTGGAAATCTTGTACACCTGGTGGGGGGTAAAAGAACAAGATTTGGGTAATGGCTTGGGGGACTATTTCCCAAACTGGGATCTGGCCCTAGGGAAGATCAGGAACAAGTCGAGCTAAATTACTTCCAGGGGATTCCCGAGGGAGAAGTTCTACGACTAGTGGAACGTCAAGGATGAAGGAGGCCTCGGTGGGAGGGAGGTTAGTTTTATTTGTTGTTCCGTTGGAGGATACAACACATACTTGTGTTGAGGGATGGAGGAGTGGTGGTGCTCCATGGTATGTCCCTAGCAAGGATGGGTCTTTGAATATTCTGGGGGCCATCTCAATGAGTGGATAGGCATCGAAATTAGTGTGGATAAAAGGGAGGATGTTATCGATGTTGGATAAAGGGTTAGGCTCATAATGTGATACTTGATCGATGGTAATGATCTTTAAATTATGGAGAAACATCATGGTTCAGAACACAGAAGAGGTGATAGCCTTCATAGTATACATGTAGCTACAACCAAAAAATATATTGTAGTCGAGCAGGGCATCGATAACCTAGATGTCAATCAGAACGGTTTTTCCCCCGATCTCAACAGGGACATTTTGGAAGAGTTCTTCGAGGGATGAGGGTCTTCCATCATGGGCTCTTAAGGTAATGGCAGATGGTATGAGTTTGGGGGAACCAATTTTCTGCCATATGGATTTGGAAATGATACAAGTGGATGTGCCTTCATCAATGATGCATCGGTGAACTGTAAGGTTCTGAATTTTTACAGGGATTTGAAAAGAAATAATAGAGGGGAGGCGAAGTTCTCCGCTGTCAAGGTCAAATGTGATGAGTCAGGTATCGGCAGGGTCGACTGCTCCTAGGGCGGAAAGTAAGGACTTCTTCTAAGTGGGACAAGTTTGAAGGACTTCTAAGACTGACATGGTGTTGGCAGCCAATTCACATTTTTCCACTGTCTTATGAGCTGCCTACACCAATGTTTTGCAAACATCAATTTTGCGTCGCAATTTTGAAATAATGACACTTTTAGTTTTTGCGACACTTGCACATCTACCTTCGTTTTGTTTTCACGACTGTGAGCGTGAAAATTTAGTCTTTTGAAGTCGCATTAAAATCGTTGTCTATTTTCCTTATTGATGATATGCCCATTGCTCTTACTTTTCACTTATCATTACGCAATTGGTAAAGCCTTTTTGATCTGTACTCATTGGCCATTCTCGGATTGATTGTGTGACTTTGTTTCATTGAAGGTGTTATGCATTGGTATTGGATTTATATGTTCTTTGGTTTGATCTATTTGATCAGCGTTTTCATAAAGGATACATAGGTGTTGTGGTAAAATCCTTCATAATTATCTTTTAATATGATACCTATGTTCCTTTTTTCATAACTATTGGCATGTTGATTATATGTTACAATACATTGGCGCATGGTTAAACCTTTGATGTATTTCATTTGATATTACACCTAGCTCAAAACTACATTGGCGCATAGGTTAAACTCTTGACATGAATTGTTACAATACATTGCCACACGGTTAAAACATTGGTATTGGTTTCAATTTGTATGTTGGTGTTTGAAAACTATAGCATAACGTTGATTGCGCGCATTGGTTTATACATTTACTATTGGGTTCATTGGTTGGGCAAGTGACATGATTGGTGAACTATACTATAGTGAGGTTGAACAAATATGAACGTCGGTGGTGGTACTATTGGCAATAACTATTATGCATGGATAGCAAATAAATCCACTACCCTCACACACTTTGGCATTAATGCCTACCTCCTAACCAGGTTACCTCTATCGATTTTTGGGAAAATCTATGAGTTTTGAGTCCTGTGTATACCTTGACCAAACCCTACCCAAACCCCTGTCCACTTTATGTTCTCTCCTAGCTCCTGAAGGGAGAATTGAAACCCCATGGTGTTCAGAGTCAGCTTTGGTTTCATTTTTTCCAGAGAAGATTGCTTAAGACTACCCCCGCAATTGCCCCCTGAGTCACGTTTTTACATGAGCGATTCTGGGCAAACGTTTTCTGAATTAGATCAAACCGTTGAAAACCTAGAACCATTTTTAGCCCCTTTACCTTCATTGTGAGCAATTTCCTTAGGAAGTGAGTTACTACAGAGATCTAGCTCTTGTTTTACAGGTCAATTTTTAGTGGCTGGAACATGCGTTTTGGGTCTGTGTGCATTTGCCAGAATGCTTATGACTTCTCCAGACCTGGATCTCGGAACCTCTCTCACTCGATCTACCTTGTCCAGCCTAGTGCCTCTTGCTCTCTATCAAACCCTTGATCAATCCTCCCAGGTATGGATTTTGATATTATTTTTAACATAATGATTTGAATATATTCATCCAAATGCCTTTGTCATTCGGTGATCATCCTGTACATGGCTTGGTTTTGATTAAAATAGGAAGATTTTCGATTTGATATATGATTTGATCATAGATTTTTTATGGTTATTCGTTTGGATTTCATTTGCTAAGTTTGTATGAGTGAAATAATGAAAGTAATGGTGTGTTTTCGATTCAATTCGTTATGCGCCCACTCCCAACAGAAAGTTTTTATGCTTAATTTAGAAAATGATTTTGCTTGGATTTGATTTCGTTATCATTGGTATGCTATGATTGGTAAATGTCTTCGGGAGGATACTTGTTATGATGTTGTGTTATGTGATGTTCTATATTTGATTGTTTCCAGGATAAGGATAATGACTCTATTTTTTTGATGAAAAAAATACGCTCAAATAACATTCGCGCCCGAATCGGGAAATGAATCCGCATCATAACAACTATGTGAAAACCTTAGCCAATCGATTCTCTCTTGTTCTAATTTGGCAAGTTTGTCCTATGAGTCGAGTTCATATTATAATTGATGCTCTATATTTTAGATTTGTGAAATGAATTGGTCAAACCCTGTTTTGACTCGTTTGATTGAAACGATTGTCATCAAAATTAAACGATTGAAATCTATAACAAACTCTGTTTGATTGATCCTGTTACGATTTTGGTTATGTGTCAGTTATGGTTTGAATTCGTTCACAGCCTAAATCTCCTGCTATACAGTTATCGTGATTTGAGAATAATCCTGTTCGATTCGATTATTTCCCCTGTTGATAAGACAATTGTAACGAAGTGTTTGCGATTTGTTTCGTTTTCAATTGAATATTAAAATGATTTCATAACTGATGGATTCAATTTGTTGAGGAACGATTACGGTGATGTTTCACATGATTTCATTCACCCGACTTATACAGAGTATTTCTATCTTTGTATTCGATTGAATGATGTGGATCCTGTTGGATCAATTATTTCAAACTAAATGATTCGTTTTCAGATATTTCTTGGATGATGATTAAATTTAATTCTTTAAAAAGATTTGAATTAATCTCAATGTTGATTCTGTATCTTATTTAGACTAGCTACAGAATCGAATGATTCTGTAGCTAGTCTATAGAATTTAATTTTTATCATTTTATTAATAAAAGATCCTTTTCAGGTGAATTCAAATTACATGGGATTTGATGGACAGTTTAGAGGATATTTGGATGTTTTAGTTTCATTTTAATTTCCTAGTTTAGACAACTTTGGGATATCTTCCCAGATTTATGTAAACAGTTTTATAACTTCCACAGGGAGGTTTTACCCTGTGGAAAACCTTTAAATACTTATTATTTTGTGTAATAAGGATCATCCTCATTCGTGGGAGAACAAGGATATGGAATTTTAATACAGACTGAGACAGAGATTGATGTTCAGCTACAGCTTTATCTTTTCATGATATCAATGTTTTGTTTCATGTTTATGTGTATCAATTTGCATTTGGTTAATGACTACTTTAGCTATCTTAGTCTTTTGCAAATGATATGATTTAATCAATATAATCCATATCTGATTTCTTCCAGTACCTAAAAAACATAGCAATTATTTGATTCAGTTTGTGAATGACAGATTTTTCTTCTTCATCAATTGAATTATTAAGTATAAGTTTTTGCATAACAGGTTTACCTAATTGCAGAGATTTATAAATCATATAATTGTTATGAATTTTTATGTCTTGTTTGTCCTATAAATAAACTCAAAGATCATTGCAGCTATCATTTATGAGAAGCTTCTGGATTATCCGGTGCGAGTTTCCTTCCTCCGACCAGCTTCGAACTCATCATACACAGGACAAATCTGGAGTGTTTCCAGGTCAGTTTGTCATTTGTTTGTTTAGTGTATTTATTAGTAGTTTAGTTTAGATATAAGTTTAGTTAGATTTATAGGTAGAATTAGTATATTAGTGTTTAGTTTAGTTGGTTTTCTGTTTTATTTCTTGTTTATAAAATTATAAAATCAACAAAAAATACCTTTCTCTGTCGTAGGGAAGATTGCAAATGAATTTTTTCAGGTTTTATTAAATCTGTAAATCATAAACATTGTACACTTTGTAAATAAGTTATATCTCAGATAGTAGTTAGTGTAGTATTAGTTAGTAGTTTGTATATATAGAGATATTAGATTAGTTAGTTTGTTTAGTAGTTAGTTTTAATTAGATTAGTTTATTAGTTTGTTTTATTTATAGTTAGTTAGTTTAATATGTTTTATTTAGTTTTAGTTAGATTAGTTAGTTTAGATTAGTTTTATCTTTGGTTTTCCTAGGACCTTAGATCGGCTAACGGAGCCGCTAAACCCGTCAGGGTGGTTCTTTCCAAATGGCTTGGGTTATTAGACAACCCCGGACCGATTCCACTCTCTCAGTTGACGGACAGTCAATTTCGCCCATCAACACATGGCAGTTGGAGATTGTGCCAAGTCATCGACCAAACTGTAATTATTAGTTTCCCTAGATTGAGGATTGTGGACATTCCTACATAATGGGATGCAAGGAATACGAAGGGGGGTTTCAGTATTAGGGCGAGGAATTATGAGAGGGGGTCCAGTTGTGACTGGAATTGCATATGAGGTGGTGGGAGCAGATTCAGGGGGTGTTCTATACTGACGATTGTGCGTTTGCAGAAGGACTTCTTCCTCACTAGTAAGGAGGATAGTGTGATAGGCAGAGGTGCACGTATTGGGATATTGTCCCAACTGTGGTGGGGTAGGCTGCATGTCTGGTTGGGTATTTATGACCACTTGGTGTGGGATGGGGTTTTGTAGTACAGCTGGGGGGGTTGATGCACATATGGATGTGGGGCATGTTGAGGTGTAGGCGGTGATGAGGGACGTGGTCCATTCACAGAATATTTCATCCGCTTAAAGTCAACAATTTGGGGGCAATGGTGAGTATAGTGACCAAAATCACCGCAAAGGGCACAAGGAAAGGTGGTCCTAACATTGTTGTTGTTCCTTCCTTGAAGTTAGTTGTTGTTTCCCCCTTGGGGGTTTTGATTCCCCTGGTTTTGGTTGCCCCCGGCAGACTAGGTCTACTAGGGTTGGTTCTAGTTTCCTCCTGGTCCTGGATTATTATTGTTCCGATTTTTTCTTTTCTTTATGGTATTGTTCGATTGATAGGGTGGATTTTTTTTGTTTGGTTGTTCAAAATTTTGATATTGTTGAATGGGAGAGGTTTGAACAAAATTAACCCCAGTGTGTGGTGGTCCTTGTGGTGGAGCCATAGGCTGTGGGGGGCCAAAAAATGGAAAGTACAGATTATGTTAAGGCAATGCTCCATAAGGTACATAGGAGGGCGTCGTGCTTTCACTAGTGCTTAGGGTATAGGCCGAGGTAGAGGGAGTACTGACACTTAGTTGGATAGGTGGGTGGTTTAGGGGTGCCCACGGGGGTCCACTTATGGGTGGAGGTAGGGCAACAGGGTATGGTTGTTGATAAAGGGGAGGAGGATAATAAGGGATTCCTCCATATGTCGGCAGATATTGAGGTGTGCAATACATGGGTGGTTGTTGAGGCAGTGGGTTGTGGTGTGTAGTGTTACCAATCAATCCATCTGCTAAGTGATACATCCCAGGTTTGTCTTGGCCAAATGGCACAGGTCTTGGGGCGTCCGGGAGTACCATGTATAGTTATCCGGAATGGGCGTAGATGATTTTGAACTATTGGGTCTTGCTAATGGCTTCTTCTTCAGTCTGGGGGAAGGTGGTGGCCACATCTTTCGCGAGGGAAACAAGTGATTTGAGGAACCAATTGAGACACTATTGGGGGGTAGTGTCAGCTTTGCAGAGGCTACGTCGTCGATTCCATTTGTGGATGTGGTCGGAAATATGTGTAGAGGCAGTTTGTTTGAAATCTGAGAGTAGTTCAAGGCCATTGTCATGATGAATGGGTAATTGAAAGAAGGTCAAAAATGCTTTGGCCAAGGATTCAAAAGTCGTGTGGGACCCGAATTTTTCTTCGACATACCATTTGGCAGATGGGCCAGTGAGTGTACGTTGAAATAACCTCAATCGGATGGAATCATCCATGATGTTGTTCGAAGAACACCATAGGTGAAATGTCATGATATGGTTGGCAAGATCATCTCCTGCTTTGCCTTCAAACTTGGGGATGTCTAAAGGGAGTTTGGTAGGCATTGCAGGCCATGTGGGTTTGTGCAATATGGGATCATTGGTGAGTTTAGTCAGATCCAGTATGTTGAAGGAAGCTAAATATGGCATATGGGGTGGTGTCATAGGATTAGTTCTGGCCATCGTGTGAGTGTTCTAAGTACCTAACCCTTGGAGGGGACTAGGTGGGTTTGTACTCCCCCCTTGAGAGGAAGTTGGCCCCTCGCTTCCGTGTAAACGAGAGTGAGTGGAAGGTGGACCTTGGGAATTGGACCCAAGTAAGGTGGAACTAAGCAAAGCTGATCCCAAGACAGTGGCACTCACAGGAGTGTCAGAAGGTGGAGCCGATGAGTTGGCAAGACTAGGAACTCCCCTTAGAATAGGAGGTAGATTTAGAAAGTGTTTGGAACGATGAGGGTTATGTGGGTCCCCTATGATGTCCGACTAGCTGAGTGAATGTGTGTGAATGGTGGTAAGAGCAATAAATAAACAAGAGCCTTTGCTACAATTTTTTTTTGAACTTTACACGATATATATCCAAATCAAATGTAATCAAAAGGGCATCATTTATAAAGTGTTTTGATAAAGAAGCATATGTGTGGATAGGTGGATTTTTTCCGTGTGGGGGAACAAAGAAAACAAATGCTCGTTTCCTAAAAGAAGTAACGTCCTTCCTCTCAAAATAGCACTGGACCTTCCAATAGCACTCGATAGTGGGGTCTGAAGCCACCGGAAGAGAAACTAGTGAAGGATGAAGCAATCAGTTATAATGAGGGGTAGAGGGGGCATATCTTGAAATAAATAGCGATATTTCCCAATAGCCATACAAAATATGATCAAGGTGTAATTGCAGCCCACAATTGCCACCTAGGTAGATGTCCTAAAATTTGGTCACTAGGTACCTCGGTTAAAGTACGGCATTTAGATTTTTGGCCTAAGAAATGGGTCACGGGCTGGATCCTGCCCAAGAGGTGGGTGTCTCAATGGGGGACGCACAGAACAACTAGACCTCAGCCTTCAACCCTTCACGAGTATCTCCCTGCCTTATGGTGTTAGGAACACTTGACTTGGAGGATTTAAAGTTCCCTTTTTGACAACTTCTATTGTTTTGAAAATGTGAGAACCAGACAACGGGGATTTATTTGGATGCCTATCCCCTAAATCCTAACTAGACTAAAAGATTTCTTTTGGCACCTCCTATGGAGGAAAACTTAGTAAGTTTTTAGAAAAAAATTAGATTTGGTTGTTTGAGAGGTTGGGGGTCTAAGCGAATCTCATTTGAAATTAAGTGGGAGTGGATAGTTTCATCAAGAAAAGGGTGGGGTATTTCGGAATCACTTTGGAGGAAACTTACTTCAACCTCCACATTTCAAGTTGAAAACTACGTGAGTGAGAAGTGACTTTTGTGTACGAATGAGTGAAAGTGTACCAATTTTTTTTAATGAATTAGGTGTCACCTTGTTGCATGTTGACTTTGCTTGGTCCTTACAAGTCTTTGATTACCTATTTAACTAAATTTCATTGGTACAACCTTGCAGAATTCAAAATTCCCTAGGAAACTAGCATGTGGACATGTGGGTCCTTTACTATTCCTTTAACTCCCTAATGTGATTTAATCTAAGAAAGCTTTGAAACTATCCTAGATTGTGATCATGTGGGCATGTATGGGCCCGTTACAAAATCTTTAAACTTCCCTAGTGATTTAATCTAAGAAAGTAAATTTCAACACTATCCTATCTTTGTAGTATGTGGGTATGTATGGGCCCATTACAATCTTGAGATGTGTTTGAAAAATAAACTAAGAGGAGTCCCGAGGGGGCTATTGTCCTCTCCTAAATATTTTATCTTTTTAAGGGAGATGAAAGTGTCTTTCAACCTCTTTCTGATTCTCAAGATCGCTTTGGAGTGTAAGAGAAGAGCATACTCAATGTTTGATATCCAATTTTTAGTCCCAATGCAAGTTTTATATGTGATGTAGAATGATTCCAACTTTTAGTCAAAGCAAGCCATCCATGTGGCGAAATAAAAAGAAAAAAGAGGAAAAATAATGATTTTTAACCCCTAAGTGCCTATGTGTTTTGACTAATCCCTTTATATGAGAGGGAATGTAAGTGTGGTGCGGATTACAACATGCATGGAATCATCTTTAAGAAGGCTATGGGCCTTCAACAGATCATAAAAAAGCTTACAATATGTGATTTTTTGCACAGGTGCATGGGTTTCAGACTAGACAGAGGCACTCTGAGCGCCAATGCGTGAACTGAAAAAGAATTTTGAGTGCAGGTGCACAGCAGGCGCTGAGTAATGCAGTGATTTTGGTGCACGTGCACACGATGCGCGACTGTGGACCAATAAACCCACGCACAACTGTCACACAGCTGTGAAGAAAATTATGGATGGAATTCTCTCAACTCAACTTTGAATTTAATGTTTTTCAAGTCGGCTTGGGCCGGTTATGGTACCTGCAGGTTAAATAAGTAAAAGGAAGAGATAAAATAACCCAAATGGGGTAGGAAATTGATACCTTTCCCCAGCAGAGTTGTCAATCTGTTGCACCTCTTTTGTCACCTAAATGAGCAAAACAGAGGTGCTTACAAGCTTAGTTGGGTTAGCTAAGCAAGACAGCAGTAAAGGAAAGGGTTAGAGGAATAAACATAAAAGACTAAGCTAAGAACTAAACTAGGAAAAGAAAAAAAAAACAATTAAACTATTGTGCATAAGGACATAAGAACAAGAAACAAACAAGACTCATGTCACCAATGAAAATGATTTTTTTAGTGAAAAGAAAACACCAAAGAGAAAGGGGACTTTGGGTCCCTTCTTCCTCCAAGGGAGGGCTCTTGGACCCCCAAGATTGAGATCTTCTTACAACTTGAAAACGTGAAAGAAATGGTGAAAGAATCCCAAGCTAACCCACTCAAAAGGTGATGTGGATCGCCCAAATGGAATGGTGCTAGTATGCTCTTGATGAGAAAAGAGGTTTCCCCAAGAGAATAGCAGCAGCATAACCTTGCAAATGAATTCCTTGAAGATGTAGTGCACCCATGGCCTTGTTTTATAGCACCACTTTGAGGTATTGTGCAACCAGCTTTTAGTGTGAAGAGGGGTTGTTTAGGTCACCTTTAGGTCTTTGACCAGCCACCCAGTCAGATCCAGTTGAGATTTGGATGTCAAATTGACTTGGAAGCTGAACCAGAAGTGGGTGGGAGGCCGACCAACATCATAAATGTGTCGTTCTCAGGTGTGCGCGGCTTTTAGCGTCCACAATTGCGCATTGTGCACATGTGTGCTTTTCCTACGTTTCTTGATGGTGCATGTGTGCGCACATCTTGTAAAGTCATAGCGCATCCTAATTTTATAATTGGTTGTATAGTTTTGGACCCTTTGGAAATAATTTTTTGGTAATTTTGGTCCATGGGTGAACTAATAGCTATTTGAAGATGTTGGATTCTTGTAACCATTTGCGGACGAAATTTCAGTGATAACACCTTCCAACTGGGTCTCCACCACTTCAATCCTCCACCAAAGGCAAGCTCATAGAAAAGAGACAAGGAATTTCTCTCAACAATAGGGAAAGAGCTTGGGGGTTGAACACTATGTTTAGACTTGAGGGACAAAGGGATGTAGACTCAATATGAAGTAATTTCTCCATAGTAACTTTTCTCTCAAAGTTGAATGCTTTATCCTCTTATCCATAGCTCATAATTGCTCTCTTATAGCCTTCAAAATGCAACTGAAGGGTCGAGTCGGAACGTTTCCAGTATATGGAAGGCCAAGGATC
Organism: Picea mariana; assembly: GCA_032191745.1. Classification (NCBI taxonomy): domain Eukaryota; kingdom Viridiplantae; phylum Streptophyta; class Pinopsida; order Pinales; family Pinaceae; genus Picea; species Picea mariana. Next base: position 20,447 of record JASDQU011401911.1, read on the forward strand.
AGAGATATCCTATCGTGACATGGAAACCCGACTTCATTTTTGTATTTTCTGGCACAAATCCCCATGTACATGGGTTGTAGTGGAGAAGCCTGTGTATACACATGTTGTATAGTAGATAGGGCATGTATATGTGGAAAAATATGTCTTTTTAGCTCTGGATTCATCAAAAATGGATGACAAGTCTGCATAGGGAAATGGAAAAAGGCCCTTTGTGCAAGATAGAAATGGTGAGGAAAATATTGCTATAATATATGCCCCCTAATGTGTGAGATCAGAGGAGTATCTGTGATGGCCGAAATACATTATAAATAACCCAGAAGTGGAGTGCTCTAAACCCAGCTAGAAAGACTAGTTTCTCATTACATTTTGTTTTGACTTTACATACATGGCTGCCAATAGAATACAATGCAGATCCATGTGGAAAATATACTAAATAATTGTTCATGGCCATGAATAGGAAAATAAAAATGCGGTTATATGCCAAAAGTTGTCATAATCACGACCAAGGCCCAGTAGAACTAGTCTCAAAACCAATTTGAAGATATCTATATACAATGGATTATAATCTGATGTCCCATGATTACTGGAGTCAAATAGGTGTTGGTCCAATGAAAGGGAAGCAACAGCTCAGGAACGTTGTGGCCACATAGTGATGTATTCAAGTCTTCTACACTATCCACCAAGGGTGCAAGTATACATCATGTGAGTAACAAAGTTGAGGTTGAACACAATGAGACATCGTTTGATTACCGGTCATTGAGGTATACCGTTACCAAATGCGAGACAACCTACCAATAATGAAAGTAGGTATCAAGGCACCAAGCACATTCCTACAAGTGTGAATAAATGAGTCAGTGTCAAACACTTGAGGAATCCATTGATTAGGAGACGTTTATATATTCCCATCTGTCAATGGAGAGAAAGCTTGCCACTAATGACTGCAAGCCTCAAGGTACTCATAAAAATCTAGGTCCCATATCCAAAATAAATGAGATGAAGTCGATGGAAAGAGACATGCTGAAAGGAGAGCATTAAGGCATATCTCATTAGTCAACACAAGGAACAAAGCAAGAGCTTCATAATTTGGTGGAGATCGGACGAAGTACATGTTCATGAACCAACGAACCTGTGCGTCTTTCGCGAGTGCCAAATGCAAGCGGTACATGAAAAAGACCCTCTAAATAGAAGCCAATGATGAAAACTATTGACAAAGGTGAGGAAACCACCAATAAGGTTAATGGAATCCAAGACACTGCAAAAATCCTAAAGTGTGAATAGTTGTGTTGCAGTGGAACACAAGGGAAACCACCCAGTCAACTACCAATGATGAAATGTCGATTGTTGGGTTCAAGGTGTCCTACCAATGATGGAAGTAACGCCAAGGTGCATGATAATACCATAGTATCATGTGATTCTGAGACAAATTGAGGGTATGGTCAACATGCAAAGTCAATATTTCTGAGGAATGGCCGACACAGGTTGATAGACTTCCTTTGAATAAGAGAATGAGACATATGGTAGACTTCGGTAGCATAGACTCAATGATGTGACTATTATATGTAGGAAGCATCAATAATGTTCTCTATAGGGACTGGAAGAGTAACCATTCGATAGAGAAAACTCTGTAATGAGATCAGCTTCCTAAGGCCATGCTAAACCCAAAATTATGATGACACAAGGACTCAATAACTTTGTGTTATGTTCAAAGGCGACACGACTGCTACCAAATATAATATAGTACTCCCTTCCTACCCACCTTTTTTTTTTTCATAACAAATGAATGCTATGATATAGAGGAGGAAACGAGTGTCACAAGTAAGCAAAACTAGTTTCAGCAGTTGAACGTACCTATGCTCAATGCAAGGAAATGCATGTGGGATATGGACTCTCAGGGTGATGTTCCTCTCCAGGGTATAGGGTGTCAAATTGTGAAGGATATAAACAAGGCTTTGCTTGGTTGAGGATGAAAAAACTGCTTAGGCAATGGTTTATAACGCAAATCGAGAACCGGGTAAAGGCTCAATACTGCAAGTGAGGGCATGAGATGAAATCACAATTTAACACCAAAAATGTCCTTTTTTATTTCTTTTAGTCTACTTGGTGTGAAAAAGGAATAAACTTGTGCCAAATAAATGTCTTTTAAAATCCAATTTACGAGTGTGAAAAAGACAAGTTCACTCGGCGATCTTTTCTATTTTTGGTAGTGAGTCGGAAAAGAGCTTAACTAAGACTCATGGCCTTTCAAATCCAATTTAATGTGTGTGAAAGGGACAAATCACTCGGAAATCTTTTCGATTTTTAGATGAGTCGAAAAAGAGCTTAACTAAGACTTGTTTTGGGAATCCGCGGGGAATAAGGCCCCATGTGTATGAGTGAGAAAATGAGGCTCATCATAAAGTCATGTATCAAGCTATAATAGACTCCTAGTCCTATGAAAAAAAACTTGGCCTATGTATCAAGCTATAATAAAAAGGAATGTGAGAAGGAAGACGAGGTCGTGTTAGCACACCCCAATCAAAATGGATGGCCTCATAACTTGGAGGGGGTTCCATGGGAGGAGGAATATCCCTCGACATGGTAGATTATGTATCAACGAGAAAAACATGGGCAGTATCGGGTTTACTCTCTAGTGGGAGAGTAGGATCGATCGATGGAGAGATCAGCTCGACAACTTGGGTTTCATTCTCGAAGGGGAGAATGGGGTTGACAGTTGGAAATGGATAGACCGCTTGGGTTTCACTCTCAAATGGGAGAGTGGGATCGACCGAGGATGGGACCAGATCAACCACTTTGTTAACACTCTCTAAAGGGAGAGTGGGATCGACCAAGGATGGGATCGGATCGACTACTTTATCAACTGGTTCAATTAAGGATGTGACCAGATTGACCACTTGATCAACCGGACTGACCAACAGGGGAACCAGATTGATCATTCTATCAACTACAGGTGAGTTGAGAGAAAGCTTGCAGTAAGTAGCTGAAAGTTGAGGCTATGGAATAGTCATGTCTTCCAGTAATTTCGAGGCTTTGTCCATACAAGGGCAAAGATGAGTTAGATTATGCCCTTTGCATAACATACATGGGAACTTGGCTCTACTTTTCTCCTTCCCAACTATATCATGACTAGTCGACGGGAAGTCATCAGCATGTTGTTTAGAGGCTAATGACATGGGTTGGCGAGGATGTGTAGACCATGCTTCTATAACCTTGGATAGACCAGGGAAATCCCTAAGAATATGGATACCCTTACAAAGCTTGCAAGGGTACTTGGGCTTACAGGTTGTTGGGGTGATATTGACATCATCAACACTCCCAGCATGATTAACAGTAACTGGTTGTTTTCCAACATGTTTGACAGTGGTTGGAAGCTTTCCCCCCCGGCCATGAGGGGGAAAATTTTTCGAAATTTAAGACCAAAAAATGACAAGAATCATGCAATTTCACTACTTCAAATGCAAGGATGCCCCCAATATAATATAAAGCAAGAATTAAAATCTTTTTGTTTCAAAAAAATCACTAAAAGAAATAATGAACTTTGTTAAAACAAAGAAACCCAAACTAAAAGTTTTCTTTTAAAGCGAACTATTCAGAAGAAATCTGATCTTTCCCTAAACAATTCTAAAGAAAACACACGCTTTGTAATTGAAAGACACTCAAAGCAAGAGACTAATCCTTGAAAACCAAACAAAGCAAAGATATCTAAAAGCAACTCAAAGAATGTCAAGCAGACTGTAAACAGATCAATATAGGCTCCAAAAGTTCAATCCAGCTGATCAAAGAAAAACTGGGCATCAAAAAGATAGGAAGACCTAATCCAAAACTTTTACAAATGAGTTCACAGCCTAGTAGTGGGGTACAGTGCGATAATTAGGTATTCTCGCAGTCTAGATACAGGCAGGGTGTGAGAAGGTCGCACTGAACTAAACAGTAGGGTGCGAACATCAATGATTCTCGTAGGCCACAGAGAGGTACAGTGCGAGAAGGTTTGTAATCAAGAAAAATTTGGAAAAAGGACAAAACTTTTGAGTGAACATTCAGATCCAGAGAGCCTGGATGGATTCCCCACAGACTCAAAGACCATAATCCAAGCAATCAAAGAAAGGGAAACTAAACTAACTAGGAAACAATCCATTCCCTAGCGGAGTCACCAATTTTGTTATCGGATAAATCGGTATGTGCAAACACTAACAGATCTCCCTAGATCCACCTAGATCTAGAAAAAAACACACCAAAACATGATGCTTTCCTTAAGTTTTAAATATTGAATTTACTAACTAAAGAGGGATGGGTGAAATACCATTTAAATGTCGCTTCCTCTCGCCATCGCCATCCTAGCTCCGTTC
>JASDQU011401912.1:84427-94976 GCA_032191745.1 Picea mariana
TGGAGGATCCAGTCAAGGGTCGTAGTTTTATTGTAATGTAGGTTTGATTACAGTATTGTTGTGACCGGTTTTAGTCAGCTTCTTTGTTGTCTTATTCCTTCTTACGATGAAAGGCTCGGGCATGGAGGATCCAGTCGAGTTGTCGTAGTTGCATTGTGATGTAGGTTTGATCATTATGCTGATGTGACTGTGTTTCTGTGACATATTTCAGTGTTTGAAGCTTGAGTTCAAGAGTGTTCTTGAAACTGAGTTTTTCATCACCAAGCTGCTTGAAAGCCTGATGCCCATGGCAGACTTGTCCACCTTCTCACTAAGTCTTCCTTCTACTCGCCCTTAAACTCAATTAATTGACTGAAGTCAATGAGGCCCTCACTTCCCTGTGAATTGCCTACCCAGTTTATGTATTAGAATCACTCCTGTACTAAGTTTTGTCCATTTGACCTCCACTCATAAAACCAACATCCACCAAACATTATGATGGTGTAACACCATGTTTCCCCCAGTTTGTAAATATAACTATATGGGCCAAGTAACTATGGCAAACTTAAAAGTGTGAATGTTTGATTTGATGGACCTTGTGTAGAAGGTCGATGAATGGAAATTATGTTATTTTAATAGAAAATGGTTACGTGTTGCATGACTGTTGAAAGAGGGGATGTGCTAAGAAAGACCATGAAATGTTGTGAAAGGTGGTGGAGGGGACCAGGAAAGGTTGCGTTAACCTCCATCGAATCAGTACCATGCGGGAATTAATTTACTCAGATCAGAACAACCCCCTGACCCAGGAATGAATTACAATTGGGCTGGTGTGTGGAAAGGCCTCCTCAAGAGTTAATGAGGGGATGGGACATACCGCCCATCCGTAAGCCTTCCAGACCTGACCATGGATTGGAAATTCGAGCCACAAACAATCTTGTTGAGGAAGGAAAGAAAGGGAGTGTGGTGGGCAGAGGGAGAGCTGCGAAGAAAAATGCAGAGATGAGAGAGGAAGCTCTCGGGTACGAGGAAGGATTGAAAGAGGAATAGTGAGTTCTGATCACAGAAAATAGAGATTGAGCCAAGAGAAGGAGACTAACCTTCGTCCTTATCTATTTATGTATGGGGAGAAGGAGAGTAACCTTCGTCCCTAACTTTCATTGAGATGGAAGTAAGAGATTGAATCTCAAAGCATCGTGGCTTAAGCTCGGGGGTGGCCAGTGATAAATCCATTGGGAGTGACTGAGCCTATGGTTGGGTGGAAAGGAGCACCCCTTTTAGCAGTTTCATTACACTATATGGTTCTGATAAGTGTTTTTTTGCCTGATGCTTTGAATTGTAAATAATGGATGTATGTGAGTATTTATATGTCTATAAAGGGTTCTTTATCTGTATTAAATGATTAAGTTATGAATATGCATTTATTCCCTTGAGAACCTAAATGTCTGCTTGATTTTCCATACGTCCCTATTTAGTCACTTGAAGGCACTCCCCCAGGGAGCTACATCATCGTTCCAGAATCGGAGCAAGCCTCTTGGCATAGCTACCGTCTTGGTAAACTCATAACTTATCTTACCTTGACCTAGAGCTTAAAGCCCTGCAAGTCGGGAAGGTGTTTCCCTTCAGACCAGTAGTCTAGGAGACTTTGAACTTACGTCTATGTCCTTAACTGAAGACTTGAATAAGAGCGAGGATCATAGCCCAAGAATTATCAGAAGATACAGGTGACCTGGGTCTAGGAACCTTGGAGATTGAAGCTCCGAGATGTCTAATTGTTATGACCGTCGATCTATGAACGAAGATCGAGGGTGGGGAGTCATTATAGAGCGTGAAGGTGGAAGTAGCGAACATGCTAGTTCATGGCCCGCAATTCACCATTTCCGTTGATCTCGTCGGCTAGGATATCAACGACTCTGATTCGACCAAGTTTAGAGAGTACTTTCAGATTGCACAAATTCAGATCTCTGATAAAGAGCATGCACGTTGGGTCCCCGTAATTGCTGTGAGCCATCGATCGATGTCAAGAAGCGACCAAGCGTCGAAGAACCAGAACAGAGGAACGTAAGGAGGGTGAGAAGAATTTATTTTCAAGAAATCCTTCAAACTGGGTTATCGAAATCCTCGAACGCAAGGAGTGCGTGGGAAATAGAAACCCTTTAAGGATCAAGCTTAGAAGGGATATCACTTTTCATAAGTATTGACGAGATCCAAGAGTCGGACTCATAGGGGGAACAATGGTTGAGACCTTTGAAAACTGAGAAATATTCTAAGTTAGAAGAGATCAGAAGCTCAGGTGGAGGAGTAATAGTGGTCATTAGATCACAGTGCAAAGGATCGACAGTCGTCTGATCGAAGCAAGGTGCACGAGCCTTAGCGCTTCGCACATGCAAGAGAGAGAACTTACCAAAGTTTGAGATCTGAGATTCCCAAAGTCCGGAGAGCCGAAAACCCGAAGTGAATCCCAATCATTTGATCAACCGAAGTGAATCTGAGTCATTAGATCGCACGAAGTAAATGTTAAACATCAGATCGTCTGAAGTAGGTCTGAACTGTCATATCTAAAGGACATGTGGCGTGAATCTGTGGATTCCAAGTGAAGACCCAAAGTAAACGTTAGTCATCAGGTCGTCCGAGGTAGATTTGAACAGTCAGATATAGAGGACAGGTGGCGTGAATCTATGGATTTCAGGTGAAGACTCGAAGTAAACGTCGACCTTTCAATTATCCGAAGTAAACCTCAAGATTCAGATTGCCAGAGTGAATCTGAGTCGTCAGATCAACAGCTTCAAAAATTCCATTCGAGAGTTGAGATTTGAGATTCCTGAAGTCTGAAGTTCCAGAAATCTGAAGTGAATCTCAATCGTCCAATCATCCGAAGCAAATATGAGCCGTCAAATCATTTGAAGTAAACCTCAAGTGTCGAATTGCCAAAGTGAATTTGAGTCGTCAGATCAGCGACTTCAGGAAATCCATTCGAGAGTTTCTCAGTTGAGATTTGAGATTCGCGAAGTCTGAAGTGTCGAAAATCCAAAGTGAATCCCAATCGTTCGATTAGCTGAAATAGATCTGAGTCATCATATCACCCGAAGTAAATCTCAAGCATTGGATCGCCAAGGTAAATCTGAGTCGTAAGATATCATCTATTCAGGAGAAGGCAAGGTTTGAGAGTTGAGATTTCTGAAGACCGAACTTCCGGAAATCCGAAGTAAATCTCGACCATCTGATCAGCCGAAGTGAAGCCGAGTCGTCAGATCGTTCGAAGTGAATATCAAGCGTCGGATCACTTGAAGTGGATCTAAGCCGTCGGATTCAAAGGAGACGTGGTGTAGATCTGAGAACTCTGGATAAATATCCGGAGTAATTCATAGCCGTCAGATCCAGGGGAGATGTGGAAAAAACCTGAGAACTCTGGATAAATATCAGAACTAATTCATAGTCGTCGGATATAAGGGAGATGTGGAGAAAATTTGTGGACTTCGGGTAAAGACCCAAAGTAATCCTCGATCATCAGATCAAGAGGACACGCATTAGTGGATTATAACCTTCGGATAAAAGCCATTAGGAAAAAGGGGGAAGTTTGAGATTTGAGATCTCAGAAGTCCAAACCCAAAGGATATCTCGACCAAGGGCCACAGGACCGTTGATCCAACTAAAAGGTCAACCACCCGAAGTAAAGGCAGGGTCGTTGATTAGGAGGACAGGTGTTCGCGAATCGTCAACTTGGAAGATTGAAGTACGAAAGAGAGCATGGTTTGAGAGTTGAAACTCCCGAAACCTGAAACCAAGAAGGAGATCTCGTCCGTCGATTTTGCAAGAGGTCATATTTGATCCATAGGTCTGAGAGGGGAAGATCAGAACCGCGAATTTTATAAGTAACGTCAAGAGCGGGAGATCGACGGTCCCATAGCATTGCGCGAACGTTAAAAAGTTGAGGGCGGACCGCAATTCAAACCGTGGTTTTAAAAAGAGAACACATGGAGGCTCGAAGAGAATTACGGGTTGAAAAGTAGTTTGATTCAAACTGCCTTTGGCTGCGTCCGCAATTGCACGGTCCCATAAGGTCATTTCCCAAAATCAAATCAAGAGGGGGCTTATCTAGAAAAGGAGCTAACACCCAGTACTCAGAGATTTCGCAGGGGAGCGAAAGGGAAGGTCGCAAGTGCCATTAAACCTACACCAAGGAGCCAAAAGGCTCTGTGTTTAATTAAAGAACAAGAGCATCAAGGTCTTAGAGAGTTGTTTGTCTTCAGAATCGGGGATCCTTAACTGGAAGACTGGGTTGGTTCCCCGACGGTCCAAATTAGAACTCGTAGAGAGGTAGGATTTGTTCCTGTAAGGAGGACGAAATTTTTAGTTTTATTTTTGCCCGTCGTGGGTGTGTTACAAATTGGTATCAGAGCATGGTTACAACAATTGGCTTGCTTGAGCTCATGGACGAGTCACTTAAAAACTCTATTTGGAGTAGTTTTAAAAGAGTGACACTCTACCTTACCTCTTTCTTAAAAGTCTGGTTAAAAATGTTATTAAACAAAAGAATGAAACTTTCTACTGTGTGTATGCATTTAAGAAATTGAACCGTGTATTGTTCATGAACTAATAGACTATTAGCTAACAATAAGTTTTTTTGTCAACACTCGAGCAGTCATTAAATCACGGGAAAACTTCAATAATAGAGGATTGTGACGTGTGATGAAATGGGGGGTGGCTCCCACAATAGAGACGAAGAATCTAACGTAAGGAGGGCAGTGGAAACCCCTCCAAATCTTGCTAAAACTGTAAGGAGCCTCAGGGCTGATTTACAGAGTTGCAAGGCTGACAACGAGAGATTGATAAAGGAGCAAGAAAAACAAACAGAAATTAACGAAGTCTTGTTGCAGAGCTTGTCTGACATACAGAGGCAACTACAACATGAACCCATAACCAATCATGTGGACCAACGACATAAGAAGAGAAGTCGAAGTCCACTTGAGATTCGAAAACATGACTCCATAAGTGACCACACTGGGAGAAGCGCCTCGTAGAAGGCCCAATCTGGAGGCAGGGGACACTCATCGGTAGAGTCCTCTGGAAAGGAAGCTGGCAAATCCGAAGTTTCTTCTAGTAGTAGAGCAAGCTCACATTCCCAAAGGAAAAGAAAGAAGCGTAAGCATTCCAAAAATCATGATCTTGGAGAATTCAAGAAAGCCAAACCACCCTCTTTTGATGGAGAGATTAGGAAGGGAGAAGAGGCTGAAGTTTGGATGCTTGGTTTAAAGAAATACTTCAAAGTCCATGATTACTCTGAAAACTTGAAGGCTCGAATAGCCATCTTTAACCTGAATGGAAAGGCTTCCATTTGGTGGGAAGACCTTAGGAACGTGAAAGGAGTCCATGAGAAGGAACTGTCATGGAAACAATTTGAGAAATACTTCAAGAAGCAGTATCTGTCACAGAAATACATGGATGGGAAGACTAAGGAATTCTATGAACTCAGGCTGGGGCAGCTCACCATCGATGAATTTGTCAATAGATTCCTTGAACTACTAAGGTATGTACCCTACATAAAAGATTAAAAAGTAAAAATGCAACAGTTCATTAGTGGGTTACCTCAGACCTATCGGGACAGAATTGAGTTCAACGAACCAAAGACCTTAGAAGAAACTATCCGGAAGGCAAGGTATTGTTATGAACAGTTTGGGAATAAGACAAGACCTCACGAGGACTGGAAGAAGGGGAGTAGTTTGGGATTCTAGAAGAAGGGGTTTAAATCCTCAAGATTCAAGAACTATAGAAAATATTCTAGAAGGGGCCTTCCTACTAGAAGTTTATATCAGCAAAATTTTCCCTCTCAAAGTGGAAATAAAACTTTTAAGATAGCCCCAGGAAAGACTGATAACCTAGAGAAGGAACCCTTAAAATGTTGGGGTTGTGGAGAGGATCATAAATTGAGGGACTTCCCACACAGACAACAGAACAGTAAGAAAGTCTACAACATCCAAGAAGCGACCATCGTCAATGATGTGGCTAGGAGCATGCCACGAATCTATGCGGCCTTGGACAATAATCAAGCCGACCACCAAGCTTTAGTAGTGGAGATGGAAGGTATGATCGTCGACCATCTAGTTTCTATTTTAATTGACCCAGGTTCTAATTTGAGTTATGTGGCCCCTCGAACTATTGATAAGTTTAAACTGCGACCAATTAGACATGTTAAATCGTGGTTGGTGCAATTAGCCGCTGGGACCAAAAGAAAAGTGGCAGAGGTCATACCATCTTGCCAATTCATCATGGGTGGATTGCCCACCCAAGCGACCCTTAACGTACTTCCCCTGGGATCTTATGACTTGTTGATTGGTATGGATTGGTTGCATGCTTACAAAACTAAATTGGATTGTTATCATAAAACTTTAGAACGTGTAAATGAAGAAGGGAGAAAGAGGAACCTCCAAGGGATTCAAAAGCATGTCTGAGTGAGGCAAATATCAACCCTTCAAATGAAAAAGTATTTCAGAAAGGGGTGTTCCTTATATGCCATACAAGTATTGGAATCTATTGAGGATGACAAACCAAACCTAGAGGACCACTCCATATTAAGATAATACAAGGACATATTCCCAGAAGAAGTACCAGGTCTACCTCCGAGAAGGGATATTGACTTCTCGATAGAACTTACACCGAGAGCGGTACCAGCATCTAGAATGCCATATAGAATGAGCACGCCAGAGCTGGTTGAGCTCAAGCTACAGCTAAAGGAAATGATGGACAAAGGCTACATCTGACCCAGTGTATCTTCGTGGGGAGTGCCCATCATGTTTGTGAAAAAGAAAGATGGCACACTCCGGCTGTGCATAGATTACAGACAACTCAATCAGGCAACCAAAAAGAACAAGTACCCCTTACCAAGAAGTGATGACCTGTTCGACCAATTGGGAGGTGCATTCATCTTCTCGAAGATCGACCTAAGGTCTGGCTACCATCAAGTCTAGATTAAGGATGAAGACATCCACAAAATAGCCTTCAAGACGAGGTATGGTCACTATGAATTCGTGGTGGTGTCGTTTGGGTTAACCAATGCCCCCGCCACTTTTATGTGCTTAATGAATAATGTACTCATCAAATTTATGGACAAATTTGTATTGGTTTTCATTGATGATATCCTAATCTACTCCAAGAACAAGGAGGAGCATGAAGAAAATCTTAGACTCGTACCTCAAGTACTAAGAGAGCATCAGCTCTACGCTAATTTTAGCAAGTGCGACTTCTTTCAGAAGTAAGCCCATTACCTAGGCCATGTCATTTCTAAGGAAGGAGTTGCAGTAGACCCCGATAAGATCATATCTATTATGGAATGGCCTACCCCGAAGGATGTATCCGATATTAGATCCTTCATGGTCTTAGCGGGATACTATAGAAGGTTCATAAAAGTGTTTTCCAATATTGGTTGTCCAATCACTGCCCTTCAGAAAAAGGGGATTAAGTTCATTTGGACATCGAAATGTGAAGAAATATTTCAGGAACTGAAATACCTCCTGACCCATGCACCCGTGCTAAAGATTACAGACCCGGATAATGATTTCCTTGTGTGTACATATGCCTTCAAGGAAGGACTTGAAGGAGTCCTTATGCAAGAGGGACGTGTAATTTGCTACACGTCCAGGAAATTAAATGAGCATGAGATCAATTATGTGACCCATGACCTAGAATTGGCTGCCAAAGTACATGCTTTAAAAATGTGGAGGCACTACATCCTGGGTAGGAGATTTGTGCTAATGACAGATCATTGTGGATTGAGGCACCTGTTTGATCAACCAAGACTCAATGCTAGACAATCTAGGTGGATGGCTCTCCTAAGTGAATTCGATTTCGAAATCAAACACATAAAAGGAAAGGAAAATAGGGTGGTTGATGCCCTTAGCAGGAGTATAAAAACAATTCATCTAGCACCAGTAAGCACCTGTGAAACGGATGTTAGGGAAAGAGTCAGAAATGCACAAGAGACAGATGCATTCTTCAAGACTGTGACCTCATACCTAAGACAAGAGCCTATAGGGCTTAAGTATGAAGGCTAGTAGATGCTCGAGGAAGGGCTACTGACTTACAGAAACAGATTGTATATTCCAAACTGTGACAACTTGAAGAGGTTCATAATGGATGAACTACATAAGAGACCATATATTGGTCACCCATGATATCAGAAGATGATCACGGCCACTAGGAAACAATTCTATTGGCTTGGGTTGAAGAAATACATAGCTAACTATCTAGCTAAGTGCCTAGAATGCCAACAATTTAAGGTGGAACACCGACATCCAGCAAAATTGTTACAGCCCCTACCAATCCCAGAATGGAAATGGGAAACCATCTCCATGGATTTCATCACCGGACTACCAAAGTCGACCAAACAAAATGATGCCATCATGGTCATGGTGGAAAAACTGAGTAAGTCTGCCCATTTTGTCCCTGTCAAGTCAACCTGCAAGGCAATAGATATTGCCAACATCTTCATGAAGGAGATATTCAGACTGCATGGCATGCCTAAGAAAATTATATCTGACAGAGACACCAAATTTACTTCAAGCTTTTGGAAATCCCTAATGGTTGGTTTTGAGACTAAATTGTTGTTCAACATAGCCTACCACCCTCAAACTGATGGACAAACAGAAAGAGTGAACCAAATAGTGGAAGGCATGATAAGGATGCATGTAATGCACTAGCCTAAGAAGTGGGAAGACTACCTACCATTGGTATAATTTGCCTACAACAACGGTTATCAAGAATCCTTGAACATGAGCCTTTTTGAAGCCCTCTACGATAGACAGTGCAAGATTCCAATCAGTTGGAATAATCCAGTGGATAGAATTACAATCAGACTCGACATGCTGAAAGAAATGGAACAACAAGTAATTCAGATAAAGCAAAATCTGAATATTGCTCACGATAGACAGAAAAGTTATGCCGACAGGAAAATAACTCCCCGAGAGTTCAAGACAGGAGACCATGTCTATCTCAAAGTTAGACCCGGGAAGAGTTCCCTTGAGAATGGGAGCCTATGCCAAGTTGGCACCTCGGTATTGTGGACCCTTTGAAGTCTTAGATAGAGTGGGACCTGTAGCCTATAGGCTAGCACTCCCTCCCACTGTAAAAGCACATAATGTTTTTCATGTTTCATTATTGAAGAAATATGTACATGATGCTAATCATATAATTGACTGGTCTGTGATCCAGGTGGAGCCAGAGGGAGAATTCCTGCCAGAATCCTGATGCATATTAGACACGAAGGAAACCTCACTTAGGAACTGAACCATTGCACAGGTCAAGATGCAATGGAAACACTTTGGCTCAAATGAGGCTACATGGGAAATGGAGGATGCCATGAGACATGCATATCTAATTTTGTTTACTCTTATACATACATGTCATGATGACAGATAGAACATCAAGGACGATGTTCCTTTAAGGGGGAGGCAATTGTAACACCCTCTTTCCCCCAGTTTGTAAATATAACTATATGGTCCAAGGAACTATGGCAAACTTAAAAGTGTGAGTGTTTGATTTGATGGACCTTGTGTAGAAGGTCAATGAATGTAAATTCTGTTATTTTAATAGAAAATGGTTGCATGTTGCATGACTGCTGAAAGAGGGGATATGCTAAGAAAGACCACGAAATGCTATGAAAGGTGGTGGAAGGGACCAGGAATGGTTGCATTAACCTCCATCGAACCAATACCATGCTGGAATTAATTTGCTCAGATCAGAACAACCCCCTGACCTAGGAATGAATTATAGTCAGGCTAGTAGGTGGGAAGGCCTCCTCAAGAGTTAATGAGGGGATGGGGCAGACTGCCCATCCGTAAGGCTTCCAAACCTGACCACAGACTGGAAATTAGAGCCACATGCAATCTTGCTGAGGAAGGTACGAAAGGGAGTGTGGTGGGCAGAGGGAGAGTTGCGAAGAAAAATGCAAAGACGAGAGAGGAAGTTCTCAGGTCCGAGGAAGGATTGAAAGAGGAATAATGAGTTATGATCACAGAAAATAGAGATTGATCTAGGAAAAGGAGAGTAACCTTCGTCCTTATCTATTTATGTATGGGGAGAAGGAGAGTAACCTTCATCCCTAACTTCGGTTGAGCTGGAAGTAAGAGATTGAATCTCAAAGCATCCTGGCTTAATCTCGGGGGTGGCCAGTGATAAATCGATTGGGAGTGACTGAGCCTATGGTTGGGTGAAAACAAGCACCCCTTTCAGTAGTTGCATAACACTATATGGTTCTGATAAGTGTTTTCTTGCCTTATGCTTTGAATTGTAAATAATGGATGTATGCGAGTATTTATATGTCTATAAAGGGTTCTTTCTCTGTATTAAATGGTTAAGTTATGAATATGAGTTCATTCCCTTGAGAACCTAAATGTCTGCTTGATTTTCTATATGTCCTTATTTAGTCACTCGAGGGCACTCTCCCAGAGAGCTACATCATCGTTCCAGAATCGAAGCAAGCCTCTTGGCATAGCTATTGTCTTGGTAAACTCATAAGTTACCTTGCCTTGACCTAGAGCTTAAAACCCTCCAAGTTGGGAAGGTGTTTCCCTTCGGACCA
>JASDQU011401913.1:34913-45922 GCA_032191745.1 Picea mariana
CTATATTTGGTGACATTGTTTGTGGTGTCACCTAAACATATACCTCCTGAAGATAACAACTAGCCCTGAGGTGTGAAAATTACCCAAGCTGTGGAGGCAAGCCTCTGAGTGTGTCGGCTAGCATCGTCTGCAAATCCAACGAACGCCTCTGATTCACTCAACATCTTCCATAGTGAAGAAGATGTCATCAAAAAATGACACGTCCATAAAACCAAAAACCCAAAATGTAATAGTACAAAGACTATACATATATTACAAAAAATCACTCAAGGCAACCCACCTATGAGTAATAATTCTTGAGGTATAGCCCATTTCTAGGCTCCGCCAAAACATTTCCCTCAAAGTCCACCAGACGATAAGTGCCCTTTTGTAGTACCTCTTTCACGATGAAAGGTCCGAACCACATGGGTTTGAACTTGCCTGCCCCAAAAAGGTCCTTATCTTGGTCATAGACCAGGACAAGGTCACCTTCAGAGAAAATCTGAGGATGAACGAACTGATCATACTGACACTTGACTTTCTGTTTGTGAGCCTCATTAGACAAGGCCACATCATGACATTGTTCATTGAGTTGTTCAAGGTATAGTAACTGTTCTTCAAGTGGTGAAGTATTTGGCAATAATTGTATGGCCAAATTTAACGATGGGATCTGGCACTCTATAGGCAAGACTGCTTCCAGCCTGTAAACGAGTTGAAAAGGTGAGAAACCGGTTGCAGTCTTAACAGACATTTAGTAATCCCATAATGTCGAATACAACATCAAATGCCAATTTGAATTGGCTGAAATGATCGTTCGTTGTCGAATGGTTTTAAGAGATTTATTTACAGCTTCCACCTAACCATTCGCTTGGGGGTAGTAAGGTGATGAATGTTCTTGCCTCAACCCAAGCTTTGATATTAACTCAATCATCATTTTGTTCTAAAAGTGATTGCCATGGTCAGTGACAATCTCTCTCGGGACGTCGAACCTTGCAATTATCTGGTTGAACAAAAAGAGAGTGGTTGTCTCCTCGTCATCTTTGAATGTTGGCATAGCTTCGACCCACTTGTTGAAGTAGTCTACTGCTACAATGATATAGCGGTGCCCCGTTGCTGAAGGGGGGGTGAATGTAGTGTAATCAATCCCCCATTTAGTGAAGGGACCAATAGTAATAACGGGAAACATGGGAGCGGGGTGTGCCCTCATCTTTCGAGAGAAGATCTGACACGAGTGGCACTTCTTGACCGATTCAACACAATATTTGATTAATGTCGGCCAGAAGTCACCGACTCGTAGAATATTTTGGGTTGTTTCCAACCCAAACAAATGACCACCACATGCTCCAGTTTGGAAATCATTAAGCATGATTTCCTCTTCTTCATGAGTGAGACATCGGTGAAGGATGCAATCTACACCTCGACGATACAATGTTTCCTCGAGTATGAGATAATTCTTAGCCTTATGGCGTATACGACGACGCTCATATTGAGAAATCGGGGTGGGACACTTCAAAGTTTGTAGGTAGACAATCCTATCTCCATACCAGGGGTCAGAAGATGCGATCAAAAACATATCCCCTTTGATAGGAAACTCGTCAGGTATAAAATCACCTGATTTGACCTGAAGTTCCGATATGAGTTCCGCGAAGACCATCGACTTTTTGGATTTCACCGAAATGAATTCCAAGTCGAATTCCTGGAGGATAACTATCCATCTACTAATTTTTCCACCGATGACTCATCGTGTCAATACATATTGAAATGGATTCATGACGACAATGACGGTGGTCTTACGAAACAAAATATAATGACGGAACCATTGGACGGCATGAACTGCTGCCAACGCAAGTTTTTCGATATGGGAATAATTGAGTTCCAGTCCAACTAGGCCTCGGCTCAGGTACTAAATCACGTATTCTGAGAGTAACTCATCCTCCTAAACTAAGACCATACCGATGGTCGACTATGCAAGGGCCAAGTATAATAGGAAATCTTTATTATAATTGGGTGGCCGAAGCAGAGGGGTTGATATGAGGGTGCTTTTCAATGCTATGAAAGAGTGTTGAGCGTCTTTGTCCCAATTAAAATAATGTCCTTCTTCAATAAACAAATAAAACCTGTTGTGATCTCGACATACCTTGCGATGAAATGTTGTAGAAAATTCACCTTTCCTTGTAGACTCTAAAGTTGAGGCATGGTGCACGGGGGAGGCAATTGAATTATTGCCTCAACCTTGAGAGGATCGACCATGATCCCTATTGTCGAAATGATGAAACCTAACAGGTGGCATGATGTGACGCAAAAACTACACTTATTTGGATTCAAGGGGATTCAGTAGTAGCGACACCATTCAAGGATAAGTCGGAGGTGTTCCAAATGATCATCTCTCTTGCGAGATCGTGACGCTAAATCATCGAGGTAAGCATCGACTATGTGTTTGAGGTCATGGAAAGAAAAAGACATGGCCTACTGAAACGTAGCTCCATCATTTTTCAAACCAAAAGGCATCTTACGATAAGCGAATGTACCCCATGGACAGATGAAAGTGGTTTTGTGTTGGTCTTCGGGTTTGATTTGTATCTGATTGTATCCTGAAAAACCATCCATGACTGAAAAGGCCTCGTATCATGCGCATTCATTGAATGGTCAATAAATGGCATGGGGAAATGATCTTTTTCGCAGGCCTTGTTCAGATCACGGAAGTCCGTGCATACGCGAATCGTACCCTATTTTTTATTTACTGGCACGGGATTCAACACCCATTGAATCAATTGGACGGGGTAGATGAAACTAGCTTTAAGTAGTTTCTCTACTTCAGCCTTGATAGATGTTTCTTTCCTAGGATTGACCAGACGAAGCTTCTGCCAGACCGGCTTGACATCAGGATAAGTCGTGATTTCATGTTCAACAATTCTTGGGTCTATGCCTGGCATTTCCTCGTAAGACCAGGCAAAAACTTCGTGGAACTCTAAAACTGTGTAAATTTGAATTTCCTCAAGGGAGTAGTCCTCTCCAACGAAGATATTCTCCACAATGCCAGGGGTTCTGGAGATGTCAATAGGTATTGTCTCGGCTATTGTGGCCATATTTCCTTCAATGTAAACTACGTGTGTTGCCAAAGGATTTATAGGACAATATTTATCTCCATTCATGGTCAGAGTAAATTCTCCTACTTCAATTCGTCTTAACTCTGGGAGGAAGTAGAATCTATGATGAAGATCATCCCAAGGTTTGTCCGGACTAGTCATTGCCTCAATAATTTCTTCGTCTGAAGGAAAGACTAAGTCTAAATAATATGTATAAGCAAGGGAACCTTGATCCCAAATAGGCTCGAGCACCGGATCTAACTCTCGTGCTGGAGTCGGATCGGGGTCGGCAGAAGCTCATTGAATGATCGAGTATGCAACTTCTGCCGCAGACAAAGGCATGGCCATTCCATGGTGCTCTATACCTTCCATAGTAGTGGATGGTGAAGGAAGGGTCCACGAATCGTGAAAATACGTCGTGCAAAACGATGAGATTTGAAAATTTTCATCCCAAGGCTGGTTGGGGACAACCGTCATATAATGGACATTGTCAGTTCGAGGCGGGTAATCGAAAGTACCCATCAATGATGGGCACAGACCAACCCCTACATTGACAATTCCAGGTTGGGGGTTATCAATCATCGGGACTACAGATACTCTCAATGAAGGGTCAGTACGGGAGAAGGATAATTGATCAATGGTCACAATTCGGCCCTTGTGAGGAAAAAACAAGACACGAAAAACTATCGCGACCACTGCTCACATAGCGTAGGTCCAACTCTTGCCTAACAAAATATTGTAGTCAAGGAACGCATTGACCACTTCAACTTTGATACACACAGATTTTCCCCCCAACTGCACGGAGAAAGAGGGGATGATCCCATGTGGTTAGAAAGAATGACTGTCAAAAGATGTAAGTAGAGTAGGATATGGAGACAAAATGGTTTGGCCGATGGCCTTCCAACACGCCAAAGACATTATGCATGTTGAGGCACCCTCGTCCACCACTGTACGGAAAATATTCCAGGTAAAAGTTTTCGTGGTATAAGACACTACTATTTGAAAAGAGACATGGTAAGGAAGCTGAGGTTTTAAGTCGGAGGTATCAAGCATGATCCTTCCCGGATTACAAGTCTCAACAAAACCTAGGATAGATAACAAGGCCTTTCTCTGGGAACGGAAACTCTAGAGGACTTCCAAAGAAGACATCGCACAAGGGGTTTGTGATAAATCCTCCACCACAGAGTAGTTCTGGGATGCCCTTGCGTTTGGGTTGTAAGAATCTTTTTTGAATGCACCTTTGGGGATGCGTGTCATTGTTTCGCCCAATGTATTCTCAATCTAAAGAGGAAGAGGTGGGTTTTCGACCTCTTTACCCTTCTCAAAGGTGCCTGGCTTTCCGTAATCATGTGCTCTAGTCATTAGATAACCATCACCTTTCATCATATAGACGTTTGCGGATGAAGGATTACTTGAATACAGAGGGGGTCCTTGACTGCCCCCTTCTGCACTCGAGGAGGCTTTAGATAGATTTTTCCCGTGTGGGAACGGGTTCGTTAACACGGTAGGCTATTGTTGTGCTAATAACTTCTAGGCCTCTGCAAGTCGAGGGCACTAATGGGTCAGGTGGTCTTCCTTGAAAATATTACAAGGATACTTTGACTTCTTCTTTTCAGTGTCGCCTCTGCCACCATTATCAGTGGGTTTCTTATCCCCCTTACCCTTTTTCCGTGGTTTCTTCTTTCCATCAGGCTCTTGGGTGGCCTTTGGGTTTGTCATTTTCACACTGTGTACATCCAACTTTTGGATAGGGGGAGCAGCCAAACCAGTGGTTTGGTTGTTGTATTGACAATTGTTGCAATTGATTTGACAATGGATCAGCGGGCCTAGTTTGTGTTGAACCACTAATGCCATCAGCATGTGGTCCAGACCTTTGCCTGGTTTTGTCAAGGATTGACCTTGGTGCATCTAGAAAAATCTCGTAGAGTAAACCAGATTGAGAGTAGATTAGCTCTAGCTGTTGCACTCTCATTATTGCGTCTTCCTCGGAAAACACTCCGAACATTGCGACGTATTTAGATAACTAGGGTACCAAAGACTTAAGGAACCACTCTAGAAGGAATGTTGGTGGGGCTATTACTTTGATCAAATTCTTTCGGCGTCTCCATTCTCAGATATGATCCGAGATATGGTCTATTTTTGTCTGCTCGAAATTGGCCAGCAATTCTGTGTCGTCGTCTTATCTCACAGGTAATTGGAAATGGTTCAGGAAATCCATTACCAAGTCATCGAAGGAAGAGTATCGTGAGCGGTCGAGCTCAATGTACCATTTCGCAGCACTCACTATGAGAGTGCGTTGAAACAATCGCAATTGAACAGAGTCATCTCTTAATGAGTTGGGCGATCACCATAAGTGGAAGGTAGTCGCGTGATCACCAGGATCTTCATTAGGCTTGGCCTCGAACTTTCGAATGTCTGAAGGCAACTTGGTCAGCATGGGAGGCCAACTCAGATCGTGATAGATGGGGTCATTTAAGAGCCTTGTCAAATATGGCAAGTGCACGATTTCCAGAAACGGTAGTTTGGGTTGTGGGTTGTAGCCAGGGAAAAAGGAGCCTGGGGTTTGACTGGTACCATGTTGCCAGAAAAAGTTAGGTTGTTGGCTAGGGATCTGGTAATAACCATGACCATGACCATTGTACAGATTGGGCGCTAGTTGAGACATCATCTGTCGGTTCCCGCAATAAGACGTAAAGGGTTGAGTTTGCGTTGCATTCCAATGATTTTGGGAGGGGTTGCCCCCTACCGATCCGGCGAGCATAGGCGTTGGGCCTTGCTCGGGGTTCCACTAGGTATGGAAAGGGTTCCCCTGATCAGCATCCTTGGCAAGGGGACTGATCCCTGCCATGGATTCCAAGATCCTTGTGAGGAAGGAATTCCTAAGTGTGCCCCCTGTGCAGGAATAGTACCCTGTACAGGATGTGATTGTCCATAACCAGGGTTTCCCCCGGCCAAAATGGTAGCTGACAAGAAAGCATTGTTACCAAACGCAACGAATAAAGAGAAAGGTGTTGAACTAACCAGAATATTATAAGGAGGGGGTGCTTGAATACCTACTCCAAACAAGTTTATGTTAGGCCCAGCGGAGTGTTGAGGAACACCGTCGAGCGAGGGGGACGAAGGGGGTATATGACCCCCACTGTAAGGTAAAGCGATAAAGGGAGCGGAAGTGACCCTAATAGATCCTTGTAGAGGATCATTGGAACTCCCTACCCCCATACCCAAAGCTTGTAGAGTGGAGGAGGAAAGTACAGTACTCGTAGAGAAGCTAGGCATCTCATATGAGAAAGGAGAGCCTGTTGTGTTCTGAGTAAATGGAGCGGTGATCATCGCCATAGATGAAATTGGACCGCTACCCAAGGTAGAAGCAGTCAAGACCATGGTGACCCGGACCAACGACGGTTGGTTAGGAGGTGGAACACCCCCAGTAGTGACAGTCGTAAAGGAAATATCAGTATTCCCTGAAGAAGTGGCAGTGTGTGCTTCCATTATTGTTGGTGACACTACCGGACGCTCATAAGGTAGAACATGTACAATGATGGGCGTCGATATATCAGTGATGGGAGGGTTGTAAGAACCAAGAGCCTCTTCTCTGAGGTCAGAAATGATTGGTTCCTCTAGAAATGAAATTTCTTCTCTCGAAGATGGGTTGGCCACAGTTTCCTGTAACCCGGTTGTCTCAAAAGACCCTTGCTGGTCTAATTTTCTCCTTAGTGGTGGCGAGGGGGGGTTCGAGGTCAACCGACGACAGGCCTAGAAGCCTTCGCGACCAGTGGAACTCCTGATCCTCCAATGTGTGAGAAGATCAAAGACACACTAGGGAAATCTATAATCGTTGGAAAACCAGTATGCACTAAAAGGTACCTATGAGATAAAACAAGTAGTCACTAACTAGTTGGAAGAACAGTTACAACAACCAACACTAGAGAAACTTACCGGTGCAAGTGCAACTAGAATACGGAAGAACCCTCTGCGTATACTCTGCAAAGTGTGGCCCGGTGTCTTTCCTAGGTACCGCGATATACCCCCACAGTCACCTATGTAAGTCACTAGAATGATAGGCAACTAGCTTGCCAGCGCGCAAACAGTCACCAGGCGGGTACAGTCAACAGTCGGGTGGACCGCAATGAGTAGGGTATCAAGCCTGAAACCTATCAAGGGTATCGAAATCAAGTGTTCCAGAAGACAAATGAGGACCTCAAATGGATTTGAGACCCACAAAGCTTCATGGCAAATGAAATCCACGGAATCCCAAGACAAACCCTCTATATGTGTTCCCCACTATGTTTGGGTTGGTTTTGGAGGGGTTATCTCCGTTACCTTTCCTTACACGACCTCGTGTTTATCCCCTGTGTTAGAGGGGTGTCCCAGATAAATTTTATGATATTGGACTTTTGACACTCCCTAGCACAGACTCTTATGTTTGTTTTTCAACCTTGAAGAGTTTCCTCTCCAACCCTAAATCAAGGCTCTAGCGTAGACTAGTTGATGTACCCTACAAAACATAAAGTCTAGTTGATTTTTAATTAATCGTTAATTTTTATGGGCTTGTATTAAGTCAAAGGTTATGAAAGTGAAACTAGTGATGTTTTGAGAGACAAAAGAGAAGATAAACAACAAGTTGAAAACAAAATAACTTCTTCTTGACAAATTCGGATTTTCTCTTTTTTAAAATTTTTTAAACCAACTTTTCAAACTTTTTCTTTCCAAGATCTTTTAACTGAAAACTCAAACAAGATTTCACTCGACTACAAGCTACTTATTGTCCTAGGTCAATCAGCCAAGAACTTATGAAAACAATCTTTTTCCTATTGATTAATGCAAACAACCAAGTCTTTAACCAAACCATGAAGTAAAAAATTTCAACATGCTTCAAAATTCTAGAATTGAAAAATGGATTCCTTTTTCTTTCTTCTAAAGGAACAAAAATGATAAAGTGAAGACAAAACAAAAACCAAAAATAACTTATGGCCCTACTGCGGATCGCAAGGAGTCACTTGACCAAAAACTCAAAAAAGGTTGATCTCAAAAAAAAACTCACAGATTTGTCTAAGACTCTACTACAGAAAATTCAAGAAATCTGTTTGATGAAAAGAAAACTATGCTATGGTCAAACCGAGGCTAGCAACTGTGATCACAAAGACCAGAGCAGAGACCAAAAAGACCCCTGAAAATACTAGCTTCTGACAGGTAAGAGGATGACTACCTCTCTCTGTCAAAATATCTCCCCAATCACAGATACACGACTGTCACCACAGCAGCTAGTGTGTATATACATGTTGTCTAAAGGTAGAGCGTGTATGCACATGTGCAGAACTATTGTAGGGTGTGTATAGCTATCTAAATGCTCAAAAAAAAAAAATTAAAACACAATCCAGCCCAGGCAGGGAGCACTGGTACTGAAAACCAGAGTCCCTCAGAGACAGAGAAAATAACTTTCGCAAAGAAAATGCAAGGAAAATTTTGATCAGACAAAGCTAATCTGAGGCTATTCCTATGCTATAGACTGCAACACGGAGATTATGAACAAATCTAAGAAATCCCTGAGAAGGATCACTCCTGATAGGGAAAGAGGATGACTGCCTCTAAAAAAAAAAAATCTGGACTTAAACACGCAACTGACACTTTAGCAGCCCAGCGGATATACACGGGTTCTCTAAAGGTAGGGCACGTGTATACGCGGGAAGGGATTCTGTAGGCCACGTATACCTCTATAAATTTACGGGCATGGATGATTTTAGAGGCTAAATTTCTCTCATGGGCTAATTTTCCATGGTTTTTCCAAAAACGAGATTAGCTATTTTAAAAATGATTCTCCCAAATTCTAAAGGATAAAATTATTTTACCTTAAAAATCGCCAAAATTTTATAAAAACTATATAAAATCCTTAGAAATTTGAATATCTTTACAAAAATGTCGCCAAATATTTATAGTTGGCATATGAGGGATAAGTAAGATTCGCTAATTTTTCTACATTTTAAAATAGATTTCCATCCTTAAAATCATCCCTGTTTACGGGATGAAAATTAAACAGCCAAGAAATCATGCAGGGAGTACTGGTATATAAAGCCAACATCCCTACAAGCTCAGACTCTTGCAAAAACTTAAAAAAGAAAAGGTGATAAACCAATTCTAAAACACCCAAAAAGTATCCCAAGAAAACCCTAGAGATTCCCCGGTATGGTCACCAATTCTTTTGTGGGTGGGAAATCCTTCCTATGGACTAGAAATAAGGTTTTTATCATGCATGCAGAAATGACCTAAAGTCTCCTACTTTCTACCAACATCCCAATCATAAACCCCATTATTCATATGCAGATTCAAGGTTAATGAGATCCAGTTACTGTACCTTAGTTTTCGTGTTTGATGTCGATCCCTTTAACACGTGGTCGTTCCTTGATTGCAACTCTCCTCCCAACGCTGACCTGCAATCATAAAATACAAACAAATAACTCCACATGCATATGATCTATAAACTAATGGGTTAGAGATTCTATCAAAATATAATCAAATTTAAATATTGACAATCTCATATGGCAGGACGGGAAAAGTACTTCTTTTATTAATCTCACAAGAGTAACCTTACAAAAGTGAGATCGGCCACTACTTCTTGAATCTGGTCCTGGGATCCTCTTCAACTATGCTCCAACTGCTTTTGTATATGCTTCTCTTCACACAATAGTTTCAAAAGGTTGGGGCAAGGGGAGTACTAAATCGGGTATAATTTATTTTCTATGATTTTTCTCTTCTCCAAATGGGAACCCTACCTCTTGTTTTATAGGCTAGAAAGGGCTAGGTATTTGGTGGAGTGATCGACTATGGACGGTTAGTCGGTTTAGTTAACTTACCCCAAACTATGTGTTCCATATGCAACTTTCCATTTTTTCATGCTTTTTAGGTATACGCGGGTTGTAGTGGGTCAGCCAGCGTACACACGTGTGCAGTAATGGATCAAGGCATGTATGCCTTCAAAAAGAGTGTTTTTTAAGAAGATGTTCAGTAGTGGCTTGGAAAAGAAGTCAAATGAAATGGCCTGATGCCAGGTAAGCATGTCTAGTGCAATTTAGGGTTATAACATGCGCTCATTTGATAGATTTTACAGTTTCTAGTGTAGGTATGAGCATCTTTAAACAAGGTGGGCCAATAATAGCCATCTCTCATAATCTTATGAACGGTGGTGTTCCTTGTGAAATGCCCTCCGACAAGGCCATCATGGATCTCCTTCAGCACTTTGTCTGCGTCTTCATGTTCAAGACATCTTAATAGTACCCCATCATAATTGATCCAAAAGAGTACCGAAGTTATAAGGCGATATTGTGCATATTTTAACCTAAGAGCTCTCCTTTCCCTAGGGTTGACATTTTCCAGACAAGTACCATGGTGTAGGAGATAAGTTAAATCCTTATACCAAGACTCTTGTCCTGGGGATATGTATGATACTTTGCCACACCATAGTGTCATTTCATTCTCTCATCTGGAATCTTCACTTACTTGGTCTTGGGCTTCGGCCGCAAGCCAGCATAACCCTTGTCCTTTTACTAGTTTTGCAGGTTTTATATCTAGATCAAATTCTCGAAACACTACCATCCAATTCCCTCTTCTTTCCCCCATTTCCTGCTAGCTAAACAAGGATCAGACTATAGGGTGTGGCACAATCACTTTAGTGTGGCTACTGAGGATGTAAGACATAAAATGTTTTACTGCCTTATATATTGCATAGGCCTGTTTGTCTATAGAAAGATAATTGAGCTCATCCCCTTGAAAATTATTACTCATGAATGACACTAGAGCCTCATTGTTGTCATCATCCTTTTTAGTCAAAACTGCAGCTAACAATTGGTCAGAGGTGAAAGTATAGAGGAAGAAGTCTCTATTGAAATCAGGACTTCGCAACACCGAGGCCCGGGATATAGCATCTTTGATATTGTTGAAAACACCCTTTTT
>JASDQU011401913.1:64353-77452 GCA_032191745.1 Picea mariana
GGCTACTGAATGTCTTGGTTGACTACTAGAACCCTGACGCAGAGGCCTTCATGCTTGAGGGTCAATCATTGACTCCAACGACCAAGGACATATACTTTTTGAAAGGCCTCTCAAGGAGAGGGGAACCAGTCAATTTCTGCACTTTTCCTTCTAGACCTCTCAACATAGCGGAGTTTATTGGACTTCACTGTGAAGCTGGTACCGACAAGATGGGCACGCAGGTGCCAATAAGCAAGATCTTTGACCTATCATTAAAAGTAATAGTTTTTCTTATTGGGTGGATCACTGCATCTACGGCTCTACATCAGGCCTCCCAGGTGCACATGAACTATGTGATTCAGTGCTTAAATTCACAAATCTTTGACTGGAGTACCACATTGCTAAACTGCATGAAGAGGCAGTTGACGGAGTGTCGTATGTGGAGGCACAGGAACTTTGGATTTGGGACAATCCTTTGTGATTTCCTCTTTGAGAGAGTACTGGGTCTTAGTCCTAGAGAGAGAATTCGAGGGCATGAGGCCTCTCACCCCACACTATGCAGATGGGCAGTGTTGTTGCCGTGACAGGGTGGGGGAGAACCATTGAGGCTTTTGATGACAATTTTTTTGCTTGGTGGGCGCGACAGATTCCGGTTATAGAGGACTACCCCTATGCCAAGATTGACTTCTTGAGAGATCCTGAGATTTTGGTACCTCCCGGAGAGCAGCGAGGAGAGATGGGTAAGTTTGCTTTGTGTTTTTCTTTCTTTTTCAAATTTATTTAATTTTTATGTTGTTTCTATATATATCATTTTTTTGTATATACCAGAGTATCTGACAATTAATTATGTGTTATGTGCAAATGTGGGGCTAGTGTGTTCAGCGGACTTCACGAGGAATAGGTGACGTCCATGACCAGAGGCAGGACCAGCTACAGCTGGCGGACCAATAGCAGTAGGGGGACCTCTAGCCGGTGAGGCTGAAAGAGTTTTGAGACGGGTAGAGTGGAACAATACCTCGCTTACTCGCACAGTCCCCATGGAAGAGATTGAGGATCTGTCACCATCCATGCAGCCTCATGTAGTGGGGGCACCACGGATGTGGGTCTAGCTTTTTCGGCGTTTGGAAAACGCCATTGATCATTATAATAGGGTCAATAGGCCCCGTCCTTAGTTAGGATGGACAAATTACATTCTGAGGGCACTACTTGTATATTTTTTAGGGCATAAGCCTCGTGACTTTCTACTAGACGTATTTTTGAGGCGCTTGCGCCCACCCATGTACTCTGATATTTTTTATAGTATATATGGATTTTTATGTCTTTTTATGTCTTATGGATTACATCTATTTTACAAATGTATTTACATGTGCATGTGTGCGTTTTTCTTACATGTGTGCAAAATGCCAATCTAATATTTGATTAGCTAGAGTATCTGTAACTTGATTTAATCTCCTAGGAATATGAGAATATGTAATATAATCAAAGCTTCATTCTAAGAGATGTACCCTAAGGAATCGTCGGTGTAGACTAGGGTCATGAACATGGTAAACTCCATTTAACTAAGACACAACCAGCTGAGCTTCTAAATAGACCCGGAGGTGAGAGATACCAAGTGACAAAGCGTCACGAAGTAACTCAATAACTACGCTATATTTGGTGACATTGTTTGTGGTGTCACCTAAACATATACCTCCTGAAGATAACAACTAGCCCTGAGGTGTGAAAATTACCCAAGCTGTGGAGGCAAGCCTCTGAGTGTGCCGGCTAGCATCGTCTACAAATCCAAAGAATGCCTCTGATTCACTCAACATCTTCCATAGTGAAGAAGATGTCATCAAAAAATGACACGTCCATAAAACCAAAAAACCAAAATGTAATAGTACAAAGACTATACATATATTACAAAAAATCACTCAAGGCGACCCACCTATGAGTAATAATTCTTGAGGTATAGCCCATTTCTAGGCTCCGCCAAAACATTTCCCTCAAAGTCCACCAGACGATAAGTTCCCTTCTGTAGTACTTCTTTCACGATGAAAGGTCCGAACCACATGGGTTTGAACTTGCCTGCCCCCAAAAGGTCCTTATCTTGGTCATAGACCAGGACAAGGTCACCTTCAGAGAAAATCTGAGGATGAACGGACTAATCATACGGACACTTAACTTTCTGTTTGTGAGCCTCGTTAGACAAGGCCACATCATGACATTGTTCATTGAGTTGTTCAAGGTATAGTAATTGTTCTTCAAGTGGTGAAGTATTTGGCAATAATTGTATGGCCAAATTTAATGATGGGATTTGGCACTCTATAGGCAAGACTGCTTCCAGCCCGTAAATGAGTTGAAAAGGTGAGAAACCGGTTGCAGTCTTAACAGACGTTTAGTAATCCCATAATGTCGAATACAACATCAAATGCCAATTTGAATTGGCTGAAATGATCGTTCGTTGTCGAATGGTTTTAAGAGATTTATTTACAGCTTCCACCTGACCATTCGCTTGGGGGTAGTAAGGTGATTAATGTTCTTGCCTCAACCCAAGCTTTGATGTTAACTCGGTCATCATTTTGTTCTAAAAGTGACTGCCATGGTCAGTGACAATCTCTCTCAGGACGTCGAACCTTGCAATTATCTGGTTGAACAAAAAGAGAGTGGTTGTCTCCCCGTCATCTTTGAATGTTGGCATAGCTTCGACCCACTTGTTGAAGTAGTCTACTGCTACAATGATATAGCGGTGCCCCGTTGCTGAAGGGGGGTTGAATGTAGTGTAATAAATCCCCCATTTAGTGAAGGGACCAATATTAATAACGGGAAACATGGGAGCGGGGTGTGCCCTCATCTTTCGAGAGAAGATCTGACACGAGTGGCACTTCTTGACCGATTCAACACAATATTTTATTAATGTCGGCCAGAAGTAACCGACTCGTAGAATCTTTTGGGTTGTTTCCAACCCAGACAAATGACCACCACATGCTCCAGTGTGGAAATCATTAAGCATGATTTCCTCTTCTTCATGAGTGAGACATCGGTGAAGGATGCAGTCTACACCTCGACGATACAATGTGTCCTCGAGTATGAGATAATTCTTAGCCTTATGGCATATACGGCGATGCTCATCATGAGAAATCGGGGCGGGACACTTCAAAGTTTGTAGGTAGACAAGCACATCTCCATACCAGGGGTCAGAAGATGAGATAAAAAACATATCTCCTTTGATAGGCAATTCGTCAGGTATAACATCACCTGATTTGACCTGAAGTTCTGATATGAGTTCCGCGAAGACCATCGACTTTTTGGATTTCACCGAAACAAATTCCAAGTCGAATTCCTGGAGGATAACTATCCATCTACTGATTTTTCCACCGATGATTCATCGTGTCAATACATATTGAAATGGATTCATGACGACAATGACGGTGGTCTTATGAAACAAAATATAATGACGGAACCATTGGACGGCATGAACTGCTGCCAACGCAAGTTTTTCGATATGGGAATAATTGAGTTCCAATCCAACTAGACCTCGGCTCAGGTACTAAATCACGTATTATGAGAGTAACTCATCCTCCTAAAATAAGACCATACCGATGGTCGACTATGCAAGGGCCAAGTATAATAGGAAATCTTTATTATAATTGGGTGGCCGAAGCAGAGGGGTTGATATGAGGGTGCTTTTCAATGCTATGAAAGAGTGTTGAGCGGCTTTGTCCCAATTAAAATAATTTCCTTCTTCAATAAACACATAAAACCTGTTGTGATCTCGACATAGTTTGCGATGAAATGTTGTAGAAAATTCACCTTTCCTTGTAGACTCTAAAGTTGAGGTATGGTGCACGGGGGAGGCAATTGAATTATTGCCTCAACCTTGAGAGGATCGACCAACATCCCTATTGTCGAAACGATGAAACCTAACAGGTGGCATGATGTGACGCAAAAACTACACTTATTTTGATTCAAGCGGATTCAATAGTAGCAACACCATTCAAGGATAAGTCGGAGGTGTTCCAGATGATCATCTCTCTTGCAAGATCGTGACGCTAAATCATCGAGGTAAGCCTCGACTATGTGTTTGAGGTCATGGAAAGAAAAAGACATGGCCTACTGAAACGTAGCTCCATCATTTTTCAAACCAAAAGGCATCTTACGATAAGCGAATGTACCCCATGGACAGATGAAATTGGTTTTGTGTTGGTCTTTGAGTTTGATTTGTATCTGATTGTATCCTGAAAAACCTTCCATGAATGAAAAGGCCTCGTATCATGCGCATTCATTGACTATATGGTCAATAAATGGCATGGGGAAATGATCTTTTGCACAGGCCTTGTTCAAATCATGGAAGTCCGTGCATACGCAAATCGTACCCTATTTTTTATTTACTGGCACGGGATTCGACACCCATTGAATCAATTGGATGGGGTAGATGAAACTATCTTTAAGTAGTTTCTCTACTTCAGCCTTGATAGATGTTGCTTTCCTAGGATTGACCAAACGAAGCTTCTGCCAGACCGGATTGACATCAGGATAAGTCGTGATTTCATGTTCAACAATTCTTGGGTCTATGCCTGGCATTTCCTCGTAAGACCAGGCAAAAACTTCGTGGAACTCTTTAAATAAAAATGTGTAAATTTGAATTTCCTCGGGGGAGCAGTCCTCTCCAACGAAGATATTCTCCACAATGCCAAGGGTTCTGGAGATGTCAATAGGTATCGTCTCGGCTATTGTGGCCATATTTCCTTCAGTGTAAACTGCGTATGTTGCCAAAGGATTTATAGGACAATATTTATCTCCATTCATGGTCAGAGTAAATTCTCCTACTTCAATTCGTCTTAACTCTGGGAGGAAGTAGGATCTATGATGAAGATCATCCCAATGTTTGTCCGGACTAGTCATTGCTTCAATAATTGCTTCGTATGAAGGAAAGACTAAGTCTAAAGAATCTGTATAAGCAAGGGAACCTTGATCCCAAATAGGCTCGAGCACCGGATCTAACTCTCGTGCTGGAGTCGGATCGGGGTCGGCAGAAGCTCATTGAATGATCGAGTATGCAACTTCTGTCGTAGACAAAGGCATGGCCATTCCATGGTGCTCTATACCCTCCATAGTAGTGGATGGGGAAGGAAGGGTCCATGAATCATGAAAATACGTTGTGCAAAACGATGAGATTTGAAAATTTCCAGCCCGAGGCTGGTTGGGGACAACCGTCATATAATGGACATTGTCGGTTCGAGGCGGGTAATCGAAAGTACCCATCAATGATGGGCACAGACCAACCCCTACATTGACAATTCTAGATTGGGGGTTATCAATCATCGGGACTGTGGATACTCTCAATGAAGGGTCAGGACGGGAGAAGGATAATTGATCAATGGTCACAATTCGGCCCTTGTGAGGAAAAAACAAGACCCGAAAAACTGTCGTGACCACTGCTCACATAGCGTAGGTCCAACTCCTGCCTAACAAAACATTGTAGTTGAGGAACGCATTGACCACTTCAATTTTGATACACACGGATTTTCCCCCCAACTGCACGGGGAAAGAGGGGATGATTCCATGTGGTCAGAAAGAATGACCGTCAAAAGATGTAAGTAGAGTAGGCGATGGAGACAAAATGGTTTGGCCGATGGCCTTCCAACACGCCAAAGACATTATGCATGTCGAGGCACCCTCATCCACCACTGTACAGAAAATATTCCAGGTAAAAGTTTTCGTGGTATAAGACACTACTATTTGAAAAGCGACGTGGTAAGGAAGGTGAGGTTTTAAGTCGGAGGTATCAAGCATGATCGTTCCCGGATTACAAGTCTCGACAGAGCCTAGGATAGCTAACAGGACCTTTCTCTGGGAAGGGAAACTCTAGAGGACTTCCAAAGAAGACATCGCACAAGGGGTTTGTGATAAATCCTCCACCACAGAGTAGTTCTGGGATGCCCTTGCGTTTGGGTTGTAAGAATCTTTTTTGAATGCACCTTTGGGGATGCGTGTCATTGTTTCACCCAACGTCTTCTCAATCTGAAGAGGAAGAGGTGGGTTTTCAGCCTCTTTACCCTTCTCAAAGGTGCCTGGCTTTCCGTAATCATGTGCTCTAGTCATTAGATAACCATCACCTTTCATCATATAGATGTTTGCGGATGAAGGATTACTTGAATACGGAGGGGGTCCTTGACTGCCCCCTTCTGCACTCGAGGAGGCTTTAGATAGATTTTTTTCGTGTGGGAATGGGCTCGTTAACACGGTAGGCTATTGTTGTGCTAATAACTTCTAGGCCTCTGCAAGTCGAGGGCACTGATGGGTCAGGTGGTCTTCCTTGAAAATATTACAAGGATACTTTGACTTCTTCTTTTCAGTGTCGCCTCTGCCACCATTATCAGTGGGTTTCTTATCCCCCTTACCCTTTTTCCGTGGTTTCTTCTTTCCATTAGGCTCTTGGGTGTCCTTTGGGTTTGTCATTTTCACACTGTGTACATCCAACTTTTGGGTAGGGGGAGCAGCCAAACCAGTGGTTTGGTTGTTGTATCGACAATTGTTGCAATTGATTTGACAATGGATCAGCGGGCCTAGTTTGTACTGAACCACTAATGCCATCAGCATGTGGTCTAGACCTTTGCCTGGTTTTGTCAAGGATTGACCTTGGTGCATCTGGAAAAATATCGTAGAGTAAACTAGATTGAGAGTAGATTAGCTCTAGTTGTTGCGCTCTCATTATTGCGTCTTCCTCGGAAAACACTCTGAACGTTGTGACATATTTAGATAACTAGGGTACCAAAGACTTAAGGAACCACTCTAGAAGGAATGTTGGTGGGGCTATTACTTTGATCAAACTCCTTCGGCGTCTCCATTCTCAGATATGATCAGAGATATGGTCTGTTTTTGTCTGCTCGAAATTGGCCAGCAATTCTGTGTCATCGTCTTATCTCACAGGTAATTGGAAATGGTTCAGGAAATCCATTGCCAAGTCGTCGAAGGAAGAGTATCGTGAGCAGTCGAGCTCAATGTACCATTTCGCAGCACTCCCTATGAGAGTGTGTTGAAACAATCGCAATTGAACAGAGTCATCTCTTAACGAGTTGGGTGAGCACCATAAGTGGAAGGTAGTCGCGTGATCACCAGGATATTCATTAGGATTGGCCTCGAACTTTCGAATGTCTGAAGGCAACTTGGTCAGCATGGGAGGCCAACTCAGATCGTGACAGATGGGTTCATTTAAGAGCCTTGTCAAATATGGCAAGTGCACGGTTTCCAGAAACGGTAGTTTGGGTTGTGGGTTGTAGCCGGGGAAAAAGGAGCCTGGGGTTTGACTGGTACCATGTTGCCAGAAAAAGTTAGGTTGTTGGCTAGGGATCTGGTAATAACCATGACCATGACCATTGTACAGATTGGGTGCTAGTTGAGACATCATCTGTCAATTCCCGCAATAAGACGTAAAGGGTTGAGTTTGCGTCGCATTCCAAGGATTTTGGGAGGGGTTGCCCCCTACCGATCTGGCGAGCATAGGCATTGGGCCTTGCTCGGGGTTCCACTAGGTATGGAAAGGGTTCCCCTGATCAGCATCCTTGGCAAGGGTACTGGTCCCTGCCATGGATTCCAAGATCCTTGTGAGGAAGGAATTCCTAAGTGTGCCCCCTGTGCAGGAATAGTACCCTGTAGAGGATGTGATTGTCCATAACCGGGGTTTCCCCCGGCCGAAATGGTAGCTGACGAGAAAGCATTGTTACCAAACGCAACGAATAAAGAGAAAGGTGTTGAACTAACCAGCATATTATAAGGAGGGAGTGCTTGACTACCTACTCCAAACAAGTTTATGTTAGGCCCAGCGGAGTGTTGAGGAACACCGTCGAGCGAGGGGGACGAAGGGGGTATATGACCCCCACCGTAAGGTAAAGCGATAAAGGGAGCGGAAGTGACCCTAATAGATCCTTGTAGAGGATCATTGGAACTCCCTACCCCCAGACCCAAAGCTTGTAGAGTGTAGGAGGAAAGTACAATACTCGTAGAGAAGCCAGGCATCTCATATGAGAAAGGAGAGCATGTCGTGTTCTGAGTAAATGGAGCGGTGATCATCGCCATAGATGAAATCGAACCGCTACCCAAGGTAGAAGTAGTCAAGACCATGGTGACCCAGACCAACGACGGTTGGTTAGGAGGTGGAACACCCCCAGTAGTGACAGTCGTGAAGGAAATATCAGTATTCCCTAAAGAAGTGGCAGTGTGTGCTTCCATTATTGTTGGTGACACTACTGGACGCTCGTAAGGTAAAACATGTACAACGATGGGCGTCGATATATCAGTGATGGGAGGGTTGTAAGAACCAAGAGCCTCTTCTCTGAGGTCAGAAATGATTTTTTCCTCCAGAAATGAAATTTCTTCTCTCGAAGATGGGTTGGCCACAGTTTCCTGTAACCCAGTTGTCTCAAAAGACCCTTGCTGGTCTAATTTTCTCCTTAGTGGTGGCGAGGGGGGGTTCGAGGTCAACCAACGACAGGCCCAGAAGCCTTCGCGACCAGTGGAACTCTTGATCCTCCAATGTGTGAGAAGATAAAAGACACACTAGGGAAATCTATAATCGTTTGAAAACCAGTACGCACTAAAAGGTACCTATGAGATAAAACAAGCAGTCACTAACTAGTTGGAAGAACAGTTACAACAACCAACACTAGAGAAACTTACCGGTGCAAGTGCAACTAGAATACGGAAGAACCCTCTGCATATACTCTGCAAAGTGTGGCCCGATGTCTTTCCTAGGTACCGCGGTATACCCCCGCAGTCACCTATGTAAGTCACTAGAATGATAGGCAACTAGCTTGCCAGCGTGCAAACAGTCACCAGGCGGGTACAGTCGACAGTCGGGTGGACCGCAATGAGTAGGGTATCAAGCCCGAAACCTATCAAGGGTATCGAAATCAAGTGTTCCAGAAGACAAATGAGGACCTCGAATGGATTTGAGACCCACAAAGCTTCGTGGCAAATGAAATCCATGGAATCCCAAGACAAACCCTCTATATGTGTTCCCCACTACGTTTGGGTTGGTTTTGGAGGGGTTATCTCCGTTACCTTTCCTTACACGACCTCGTGTTTAGCCCCTGTGTTAGAGGGGTGTCCCAGATAAATTTTATGATATTGGACTTTTGACACTCCCTAGCACAGACTCTTATGTTTGTTTTTCAGCCTTGAAGAGTTTCCTCTCCAACCCTAAATCAAGGCTCTAGCGTAGACTAGTTGATGTACCCTACAAAACATAAAGTCTAGTTGATTTTTAATTAATCGTTAATTTTTATGGGCTTGTCTTAAGTCAAAGGTTATGAAAGTGAAACTAGTGATGTTTTGAGAGACGAAAGAGAAGATAAACAACAAGCTGAAAACAAAATAACTTCTTCTTGACAAATTCGGATTTTCTCTTTTTTAAATTTTTTAAACCAACTTTTCAAACTTTTTCTTTCCAAGATCTTTTAACTGAAAAATCAAACAAGATTTCACTCGACTACAAGATACTTATTGTCCTAGGTCAATCATCCAAGAACTTATGAAAACAATCTTTTTCCTATTGATTAATGCAAACAACCAAGTCTTTAACCAAACCATGAAGTAAAAAATTTCAACATGCTTCAAAATTCTAGAATTGAAAAATGGATTCCTTTTTCTTTCTTCTAAAGGAAGAGAAATGATAAAGTGAAGACAAAACAGAAACCAAAAAGAACTTATGGCCCTACTGCGGATCGCAAGGAGTCACTTGACCAAAAACTCAAAAAAGGTTGATCTCAAAAAAAAACTCACAGATTTGTCTAAGACTCTACTACAGAAAATTCAGAAAATCTGTTTGATGAAAAGAAAACTATGCTATGGTCAAACCTCGGCTACCAACTGTGATCACAAAGACCAGGGCAGAGACCAAAAAGACCCCTGAAAATACTAGCTTCTGACAGGTAAGAGGATGACTACCTCTCTCTGTCAAAATATCTCCCCAATCACAGATACGCGACTGTCACCACAGCAGCTAGTGTGTATACGCATGTTTTCTAAAGGCAGAGCATGTATGCACATGTGCAGAACTATTGTA
Source organism: Picea mariana (assembly GCA_032191745.1). NCBI lineage: Eukaryota > Viridiplantae > Streptophyta > Pinopsida > Pinales > Pinaceae > Picea > Picea mariana. Next base: position 74,378 of record JASDQU011401913.1, read on the forward strand.
GGGTGTGTATAGCTATGTAAATGCTCAAAAAAAAAAAAAATTAAAACACAATCCAGCCCAGGCAAGGAGCACTGGTACTAAAAACCAGAGTCCCTCAGAGACAGACAAAATAACTTTGGCAAAGAAAATGCAAGGAAACTTTTGATCAGACAAAGCTAATCTGAGGCTATTCCTATGCTATAGACTGCAACACAGAGATTATGAACAAATATAAGAAACCCCTGAGAAGGATCACTCCTAATAGGGAAAGAGGATGACTACCTCTAAAAAAAAAAATATGGACTTAAACACGCAACTGACACTTCAGCAGCCCAGCGGATATACACGGGTTCTCTAAAGGTAGGGCACGTGTATACGCGGGCAGGGATTCTGTAGGCCACATATACCTCTGTAAATTTACGGGCATGGATGATTTTAGAGGCTAAATTTCTCTCATGGGATAATTTTCCATGGTTTTTCCAAAAACGAGATTAGCTATTTTAAAAATGATTCTCCCAAATTCTAAAGGATAAAATTGTTTTACCTTAAAAATCGCCGAAATTTTATAAAAACTATATAAAATCATTAGAAATTTGAATAGCTTTACAAAAATGTCTCCAAATATTTATAGTTGGCATATGAGGGATAAGTAAGATTCGCTAAGTTTTCTAACTTTCAAAATAGATTTCCATCCTTAAAATCATCCCTGTTTACGGGATGAAAATTAAACAGCCAAGAAATCATGCAGGGAGTACTGGTATATAAAACCAACATCCCTACAAGCTCAAACTCTTGCAAAAACTTAAAAAAGAAAAGGTGATAAACCAATTCTAAAATACCCAAAAAGTATCCCAAGAAAACCCTAGAGATTCCCCGGTATGGTCGCCAATTCTTTTGTGGGTGGGAAATCCTTCCTACAGACTAGCAATAAGGTTTTTATCATGCATGCAGAAATGACCTAAAGTCTCTTACTTTCTACCAACATCCCAATCATAAACCCCATTATTCATATGCAGATTCAAGGTTAATGAGATCCAGTTACTGTACCTTAGTTTTCGTGTTTGATGTCGATCGCTTTAACGCGTGGTCGTTCCTTGATTGCAACTCTCCTCCCAACGCTGACCTGCATTCATAAAATACAAACAAATAACTCCACATGCATATGATCTATAAATTAATGGGTTAGAGATTCTATCAAAATATAATCAAATTTAAATATTGACAATCTCATATGGCAGGACGGGAAAAGTACTTCTTTTATTAATCTCACAAGAGTAACCTTACAAAAGTGAGATCGGCCACTGCTCCTTGAATCTGGTCCTGGGATCCTCTTCAACTATGCTCCAACTTCTTTTGTATATGCTTCTCTTCACACAATAGTTTCAAAAGGTTGGGGCAAGGGGAGTACTAAATCGGGTATAATTTATTTGCTATGATTTTTCTCTTCTCCAAATGGGAACCCTACCTCTTCTTTTATAGGCTAGAAAGGGCTAGGTATTTGGTCGAGTGATCGACTATGGACGGTTAGTATGTTTAGTTAACTTACCCAAAACTATGTGTTCCGTCTGCAACTTTCCATTTTTTTCATGCTTTTTAGGTATACGCGGGTTGTAGTGGGTCAGCCAGCGTACACACATGTGCAGTAATGGAGCAAGGCATGTATGCCTTCAAAAAGAGTGTTTTTTAAGAAGATGTTCAGTAGTGGCTTGGAAAAGAAGTCAAATGAGATGGCATGATGCCAGGTAAGCATGTCTGGTGCAATTTAGGGTTATAACATGCGCTCATTTGACAGATTTTACAGTTTCTAGTGTAGGTATGAGCATCTTTAAACAAGGTGGGCCAATAATAGCCATCTCTCATAATCTTATGAACGGTGGTGTTCCTTGCGAAATGCCCTCCGACAAGGCCATCATGGATCTCCTTCAGCACTATGTCTGCGTCTTCATGTTCAAGACATATTAATAGTACCCCATCATAATTGATCCAAAAGAGTACCGAAGTTATAAGGCGATATTGTGCATATTTTAACCTGAGAGCTCTCCTTTCCCTAGGGTTGACATTTTCCAGACAAGTCCCATGGTGTAGGAGATAAGTTAAATCCTTATACCAAGACTCTTGTCATGGGGATATGTATGATACTTCGCCACACCATAGTGTCATTTCATTCTCTCATCTGGAATCTTCACTTACTTGGTCTTGGGCTTTGGCCGCAAGCCAGCATAACCCTTGTCCTTTTACTAGTTTTGCAGGTTTTATATCTAGATCAAATTCTTGAAACACTACCATCCAATTCCCTCTTCTTTCCCCCATTTCCTGCTAGATAAACAAGGATCAGACTATAGGGTGTGGCACAATCACTTTAGTGTGGCTACTGAGGATGTAAGACATAAAAAATTTTACTGCCTTATATATTGCATAGGCCTGTTTGTCTATAGAAAGATAATTGAGCTCAGCCCCTTGAAAATTAGTACTCATGAATGACACTAGAGCCTCATTGTTGTCATCATCCTTTTTAGTCAAAACTGCAGCTAACAATTGGTCAGAGGTGAAAGTATAGAGGAAGAAGTCTCTATTGAAATCAGGACTTCGCAACACCGAGGCCCGGGATATAGCATCTTTGATATTGTTGAAAACACCCTTTTTCTCATCATCCCACTTAAATTTGGCATCCTTGTGAATCATCTTTTGTAAGGACTTCATGATTTCCGTGAAATCGGGAGTGAATTTCCTCACAAAATTGATTTGCCTGAAAAAAGACTGCATAGATTTATTGTTATGGGGAAAGGGGAGTTGAGCTATGGCCTTAGTCATTTCTGGGTCTATGTGAATTCCTTCTTGAGATATAATGTGACCTAATAGCTTACCTTCCTCGAAAACGAATATGGTTTTCTTAGGGTTTAAGGATATACCGTATTTCTGTTGGATTACTGAGAGGGGGGGTGAATCAATAATAGTGTAATTATAATCCTTTTTCTTCAAATGTTATAGCAATGTAGAATTATGATCCAATAATGAGCAGTAAGAAATAAACAATCACACACATACACAGTACACCAGTGTTTTACGTGGAAACCCAAATCGAGAGAAAACCACAGA
>JASDQU011401914.1:0-11147 GCA_032191745.1 Picea mariana
AGGTGAGGTGCCTCCAAAGTGGTCGCTTGATGAAGATGCGCCTGATGCTATCAACAGGCGTTGAAGGATGTGGGAAAAATTCTCCATCATTTCATCCCTCTGTCGTGTGAGAGCTTGCTCAAGCAACAGACTGATAGGATCGTCTGCTCCATCGTTTTTCTTTTCTTCCGCCATTGAGGGTTTCTTGGGTGTGCGAGAGTGATTGTCCTCGAGAGAGACAAGCTCGAGACCCAACTTGCTATACTCGGACCTCGTCGGGGACATGCACTGAAAAAAAAACGATCAAGAGCAGCCTGCTCTGATACCACTGATCTGGATTATTTTTGGCATGAAATGAGAGCAGAGATATAATAAAGAAATGCACAGAGATATTGCAGATATTCAATAATATAACAGGAATGTATCAGAGATGCAACCATAAACACAAATATACAGTAATATATGATTCCTATTAATCAGAGAAATGTACAGAGACTATAAAAATACAGAGTGAAAGACTCGCTAGAATGGTGGCAGCTTATCTCTGAAAAGAGATGTGACGGCTACTCGCATTCAAAAGAAGATGATTACAATGAGGCTCGGAAGGCCTTTTTACAATAGACGGGAATGCCAAAAGTCCTATACATCCAAAAACCTAACCCTAGGAGATGAAGCGCCAAAAGTCATGTGGGCCGCGTTTGGGTAAGTTAGTACATCAACTTCCCAGGGTCGTAACTTTTGCATACGATCTCCGTTTTAGGCGTGTGATAGCTCGTTGGAAAGGTATAGTTGAGGAGATTAATTTTGGGGGCTCAATAATGCCTTTGGATATCATTGAGAACCTTGATCTCTAAAAACCTTCATTTGGACCCTTAAAATGGCCCCGAAAGTTAAAACCTGCTAAAAATAGTAAATTGCCAAAATGGCCAGAAAACTGTTTTGAGCCATTTGGAAAAGGTGGGTGGCCACTGATATCCACCTGGATCAAAAACCCTTACATATTTATACAATTACAATAGGGATTATCCCATGTCAATGGACCGAAAATGCCTAACGACTTCCAACGGTCTTCCTTCTATCATGCATGTTGATCCCTCGAAGTACGCTAACTTTCTTGATTATCTTTATTTCTTTATCTATGCGCACGTGGTTTGCTCCTATGTAGTTCCCAAAATTGGTCCCAAAATAATTTCCCAGTAGGCCCCCAAAACTCACCTGTGGCTCATCCTGAGCCACTCAGTCCTTCTATTGTTCTCTCTTCCATGTCACAACAAACTTTTGGAAAGTGTCCTTCATGTTTTTTACCTTCTCCTTTACCTCTACTTCCTATGCAAAAATCTCCTCTCCTATTTGTGCTGTAATGGGGGTCTTCAGTTTCTCTGTGTTGTCTTGCACTGCTTGTTTGACTATCCTTTATGTAGCCACGAGTTCTTTTGTCACCCAGAATGCTTCCTCCGGTAGCGACTCAAGCTTCTGTGTGAGAGGCTACTGCTTAGCTCTCATCTAACTTATCTCGTAGTGCAACTTCCTATTCCCAACTATTGCAGCCATTCATTCTATCATTGATAGAGTGCTCATTGTTTCTTTGAACTTATGTGCCTTCCCCTATGTAGTCTGTAACCTATGTTCTATTTCTTGTAGCTCTACATCCTCCAACAATTCAGTCCACACTTGTGTACTCTCCTCATATAACTTAGCACATTCCTCATCTAAACTCTTGATACTTTCCATGGTCATGATGGATGTCTGCTCCCTTTTCTCCCTCTCTTATGGTGGGATACTTGGCATTGTGCAAGCTTCCAAGTCTAATATCTTGGCACGTAAGCCCTGATGGCTTCGCTTGTCTTTGTCACTTTCTCTTCCAAGGGATTATTTTCTTCCATTTGTACCTCTAGGATATTGTTGTATACCTCATGCCCTTGTTGTTTCAACCTTTCTGTATTCTGCGCAACGTCATCCCATTCTTGCATGAGTTTGTTCTACTTTGCATGTAGTGCTTCATTATCTACAACCAATTTGACCAACTCCATAGAAGTTGATTATACACATAACTGGATATCTTGCATGCCACTTGTCTACAAACTGCGTAGCACATTCAATGGTATCTGTGACAACAATAATTCAATATGACTTAATTCTTGTGCGTGCTCCTACATTTCAATCGTGGGGAACTCTATATTCCCTACTAATATCTTCATGATCTGACACTCTACTGATGCTGATGATGGTTGAGATGTCGTCGATTGTGACTCTGTTGTTTTTTTGGTGCTCTCTATCTATTCTTCTTCTATTGATAATACTGGTGCTATCCTAGTTGCTTCCAAAATCTAGCGCATTGTGGAAATATGGGCTTACACATTCATGTGCATCTCCTCTTGTTTCTACACAACTCACATAAATTTTTCTTCAGTGACTTCTTTGACTTGATCTATGATATTCTCCAAGTCATCCTTCATTAAGGCCTGGATAACTGCTTCCTTTGTGGATTTCCCCTTCTTGTGTTTGTGTCCTGATTGCTCCTTAGGGTGCTCTTTTCTCTTCTCTCCAATGGGCGGTGTTGTTTCCTAAGTGTCTCCTGCACCATTTCCTTGTTATTCATGTTCCTCTTCTTCTTATTTTTCCTTATCTTCTTCTTATTCCTACTCTTGGTGTTGTGTCTATGTCTACGTTATTTCTAGCATTGGGATTTTCCACTCTTCTTCCCAGTCATTTAAAATCAGACTAATTTCTTGTTCTGTCACTTTGTAGGCAGTTGGAACCCATTACTGATCTGGATCCCTCTTGGATTGAAAGTACATATGATTTGGACCTACTTTGAATCACACAAGGTCTCTATACACTTCAATCATCTGAGGGAGAATGTGTGGTGTGTTCTCAATACAATATCTAATTGTCTCCTTGTAAATGTAAAAAGAGACATTGTTATCCATTTGTATGCCCTTTTGTGTGGTATGCCACAAGGAAACATACCTTGCTTCTAGGAAAGGTTTCTGTGTGCCTTCCAGGAACTATGTTTCTTCTATCTCCCTCCAAGCAACTAGTGCAATCAAAATAAAAAACCATGCATAATGGAACTCCAAACCTTTCTCTTGCACTTCACTGTAGTTCGTTAAAAACTGGTTGAGTAGAAATGTTTCCCAGTTCATATGTACTCCTACTACACACTTCTTTGTTGCTTCTATTACTCCTGCTGGCACCTAGTCTTTGCAACATTTTCTGAGTAACTTGCAAGCCAACATCTGCATAAAAAATCTAATAGTATCATCATTGATTCTCGCAACGTCCAATCTGTGCGCTACTCTGTGCATGCAATATTTATCCTTCATTATTTTTGATAATTCCTTCTCCTTAGTGTTATCTGTGAACAAAGGAAGTGGGTCTTCCCCTGCTAACGATAATCCTGTAATTCATGCGATCAGTTGTGTGTCAATTGTACTAGTTTTTCCAACCATAGAAACCCTCCATGGACGCAACTTAACAATAACTTGATGCAGTTGTTGATCTATGTGCTTCTTCCAAAATGTGGAATCTCCAACATGTTCAATATGCCTATTCGTTGTAGTCCTGTTTCCCACACCAGCGGCTCAACTGTGAGTACGAGTGAGTTTTGGATAATTTTCATGTGTAGATAATTCTATGGTGATAACTCCAAAAGATTATTCAAATCTATCATATCATGGTTTGAAAAGTTTAGGTTCCCCACTATGGCCAACATGTCCCCTTCAATAATGACCCCAGGTGGAATATTTGGTGCAACAAGGTCATACTTCGTCTCCTTAGGCAAGCTAACTGACTTTGATGTTGGATTTCTCTACGACACATATGCCCTTGGAAAGTTGATTGGATTTGATGCCTCTGTGCTCGAGGCTCCTCCCTGAACTAGTATTGACGTCTAGCTAGTGCATTGTTTCTATGTTTGCAATGTGGATGGTCTTGTCTTTGGTGGCACCATGGCTCTTTGTAATTCAACTATGTATGCAAGTTTGTAACTCACTTGACTCTCTCACTTGATTCTCTGTGCTCTTCAAATATGAAAACAACAATAACCGTTTCTCGCCTTCCCTCATATTATTTTATAGGCTTTGCTAGCTACTTCATTCCTCTTTGTGCCAAAATCCTTAGTCCAATCTAAATTCAATTCTTGTCTCGATCCTTCATTAAGTTCGTATCTTCTGGTGGATCATGGTCTAGATTTTCCATCCTGTCAAAATCTCGTCATCGCTTCTCATTTATGACTATGTGTTTCCACTGTCTCACCGTCATGTTTGCTCTTAAATGATTTTCTCTTCCTCTGTGTATGTATTTATCCTATCTTTCTTTATGTGCAATCCAATTCTCCTTTCTATACATAATTTAATTCTCTATCTTTCCTGCGTGCCTTCCTCTCACTTTCTTCTTTTCCACAACATTTTTTTTTCATCTCTTTTTATGCTAATTTGACTATAATGCAGATACTATGGTACAAATACTACAATACAAATACTTTGCAATCAATATAGTGCATGGAAAGACGTCTGTCCCTATACAGTTTCAGCCGAATACCATTGACTAGTCCTTCCATGATCTCCCATTCAATTTCTCCAACTGAAAAACACTTGCCTCTATGAAAAATATTATCAAATAATGACCTAACTAGTGCATTTGAAACTTCCCAGGGTGCTACAAAAACTTGATGTCATAGAGAAAAACAAGGTCTCATGTTCGAAACTTTTTTTTTTTAATGTGTATGTCATTCCATGCATTTTCACACACTTTATGAACCTACTGATGAAATCCTGCGATGAAGCGGTCTTCTTCCAGTTCCACTAGCTCTGAAAATATTTTCTCTATTGTGCCATAATATGTGAGCTCTTTCAGCGTGACAATGCACATACTCGACATAATGAACTCCATGGGCATAATTTCTTCCTGGCTATATACTAATCAGAATGGTGTCTATCTTGTCAACTTCTTACATGTGGTCTGATATGCCCATAGTACTATAGGAATCCTCAAGTCCCATTCATCTCGATTTACATTACATATATTTGTCAACGCATTCTCTAGGATCTTGTTAAACGTTTCCACTATTCCATTTTCCCAAGGGTTATAAGGTGTGCTCTTATGGTGATGAATATGAAATTCCTTTGTCAATGTAACAATCGTTTTATTCGAAAAATGGGTCCCCTGATAACTCATAAGGACTCTCAGGCATCCAAACCTTGTAACAACATTTTAAAATAGAAATTGCGCAACAATATCTGAGTTGCAATATCTGACAGGTTTTTCTTCATCCCATCGGTTCAAGTAATATGTTGCAGTGATTACATATCTTGCTCCCGACCTTTTTTCTGGTGAGTTTATTGGTCCAATGAAATCAACTTCCCATTTATCAAAATCTTGCAACGTAACTTGCAGTATTAAAGGAATATCGTCTCTTCTGGATGGCTTCCCAACTCGCTGATAGACATCATAGGTATGAAATAACTCATTAGCATCCTTACAAAGGGTGGGCCAACAAAGTCCTGGGTGAATTTTTTTTCGAGCCATTGCTTTCCTTGCATAGTGGCCTCCTGCAAGTGCTTCATGTGCCTCTGATAATATCATAAGCCTCTTGTTCTCTAATACACATCACCAAAGAATACCATATATGCCTAACTTATATAAATTCCCCACTATAAGCTAATAATCTGTTTCCTTTAATACTAACTGCTTCTTCTACGCAACTGTAAAGTTGGGTGGGGATACTCCTGTACTCAAGAACTATCAATATATGTAAAGTAATCATCGATCATCTGTACTGTGGTGTGAATTTGGTATATAGTCATCCATATTTATTGTATCTTCCCCTGGTAGTATGTGCGACAAATGATCAGGTCTTGTATTAAATGTTCCTGGTTTCATAATCACTTCAAAATCATACTCCTGAAATAATAACAACCATCTGCATATTCTACCCCCCAACACTAGATTATTGACTAAGTATCTCAGTGCAAAATGATCTATGTATATCGTAAAATGTGATTCCATCAGATAATGACTAAACGTCTGTAGTGCATACACCATTGCCAATCCTTCATGCTCTGTAGTAGTGTAATTATGTTTAGTAGTTGACAACTTTCTGCTAGAAAATGCAATGGGATGATCCAAATCTCCTTCACCTAGTTGAGATAGAACTACGCCTAATGCTATAGATGAAGCATCTACGTGGACATGCAATTCCTTCTTCCAGTATAGAAATACTAAAATCGACGCAATAACTAGTTTGCTTCAAGGTATTCAAACTTTGCTGACATTCCTTGTTCCATTGAAACCTGACCTCCTTCTTCAACAAATTTTCTAGTGTGGCTGTAAGCTGCGCATATCCCCTAATAAAATTTTTGTAGTACCCCGTATGTCCTAAGGTTGATTTCAGTTTTTGCACTGAAGTAGGTGGTGGAAGATAGATAATAACAAAAATCTTCGCAGGATCAACCAAAAGTCCTTGTTTACATACTACATGACCCAACAAGATACCAAATGGTGTACAAAAAATACACTTCTTCAAGTTCAAAGAAATATGGAACTGTCTACATCTGTCCAACATCAAGTGTAGAATTTCAACATGGTCCTTCAACAAATTGAAAATTGTCCAATCATCCAAAAATACTTCTAGGAAGTTAAGAATAAATTCTTTAAAAGCTGTGACAACCACTTGGGAAAACATTGTTGGTGCATTTTTCAATCCAAAAGGAATAAATGTATATTGATAACATCCTCATTCTATCACAAATGTTGTCTTGTGCCTATCTTCTTGTGTAATATTAATCTAGTGATACCCGAAGAATCCATCAGTAAACGAGTAAGATTTTTTTCCTCCTACATTCTCCAAAAATTCATCTGTAAACGAGGTAGGAAACATATCACGTAAGAAAGCATCATTATATTTCCACATATCTATGCAAATTATAATTCGGATTTCATGCTTATATACTAGAATCAATCAGTATGGTCTTTACTTCACTTGCTTGGAATCTAGTTTCAAAGGAATCCTCATCTCCCCTAGCACCCCAACAATCCCTTTCAATTCAGAAAATGTAGTTAGAAAAAGGTTATGGTATTCACGCAGTAAACCAACAATCTTCTCAACATTTTTTTCATTCTACTAATCTCAAATGACTGTGAACTTGGGGTTATCCTTCGTACCAATAATCACTTTACGTGTTTTCAACAACTTTTCATACATGGTAGATTCAAGCTTGAGACTCTCTGTTGCACGCTCTCCTTTAGTTTCTGGCACTTGCAAATTTCTTGGGGCTTCATCCTCCTGATCTTCTCCAACAACATTATAACATTATAAGACCTCTTGAATAGTCACAGACGATCTGGGTGCACTACATAAGGGTACTATTCTCGTCGAGTCTTCTGATGTAAATATATTGTCTTTGGTAATATTCATAATAGTGTCGACTGAAGGGGCATCAACTTCAAAATTGAAATTTACCTCGAAGTTGCGACTTAACTCTTCCCAATTTGTTGTTCCTCTGCGTACTTCTAGTTCTATATACTATTTCTTTGGGGTCATAGCCAGAGTGTGTACAAACAAGTGCGTCCATTCCTACTTAGGTGTGGAACTCCATGTCGTAGGGAAATGTGTAATATGATCTATCAGACAACTCAACCCAGTATACTTTTGCACAGTATATTCAATCTCTATTATGAACCTGACCTGTAACAACCTTCTTCATTGCTTCCAATTATCTATTCTATCCTTATGCACAACCCACCATCTTCCAGGAGTTGCTTTCAACACGACATCAAAAGTTAGCAATCTCTATTGATCTAGTCTTTGCAATTCAAACTCTTTTACAAATGAATCTATATCTGTTAGTCCATCATACTTCGGGGGATCACATACCTCAGCTCCAATCCATCACAAAACATAAGTAATCTGAGCACATCTCCTTGTAGATACTTCATGTAACCTTTGTTGCCAATTTTCCAAGGCTTCTTTTGAATCTAACGTGCAAGAAATGATGCTTCTCCAACTGAGTACACCCTCAACAGTAGGATTAATATAGTCATCCATTCACACAGTCATATTTTATAGGTTATCGATTTATTTTTCCCTTACTAATTCCAAATATCATCTTCCTTCTATGGGATGCAATGGTCCATTAAATCTCAAGTCCCCTACTTCAAAGATCATTTTTCTCTTTTTAAGATCAATGATAGTCTGGTTATCAAAATCCCAATCGAGTCCTATTAACACTGGATAAGGTTGACTATCATTCACTATCTCAATTACTTCAATTTTTTTTGTGTTGCACACTCCATATATATCAACATTCACTCATGTTAGTCTTCCAATCAAAACAATCTTGTGCTAATTTTCTAGCCTCACTGAATACGTGACCAGATCAACTTTAGTTTTCCCATCATCTTCCATGTCTGCTTCAAAATAATGTTCTGATTAGATCCCAAATCCAAGATGATATTATCCATATCATGTTGGATAGTTTGTCTGGACATTTGGGTGACATTGATGTCAACCCTTGGAGATTTATTTCAAGCCTTGGAGAAGTCTGGATGCCCTAGAGATGTGGTTGATATTGATGGCGAGTTAGTTGTCATTAATGGAGTGGTTGATATCAACAGATGTGACAGGTGCATTTGATGAAGTCTACATGAATCCCTAGAGGTGTGGTTACGTTACACCCCGAAGGTGTGGTTACGCTACCTAAAATTGGTTGAGTAATATGGACATGAAGGACAGTGTAAATTCAGGTAAGACACTAATGGATGGATAGTCCTTGTCATTCCGTTTCTAGTGATAGGTGGTACGCCATGTGGTTCCTCAAGGTTGAGGAGCTATGAGGTCATGAAGTTGGAAGCCCAAAAGATGGGTTAAGAAGCCCCTAATTGGTTACAATATGGGTTAAGAAGCCCCTAATTGGTTGCAAGTAATTAATGAAAGGGTAAATTCGTTGTAACAATAAAGTTCAAGAAGCCCTAAAGTTAAGGAAAGAGGTTACTTAGAAAATATATATATACACCTCAAGAAGTCACTCATAAGTAAATTCACATACACATTCTATTGACTATATTCTATGTGAGTACGTGATTCTTATATGAGGAAACCAAGGATATCTGAGGAGAATTTCATAGGGAAGATGAAGTAAAGAAAGGAGAAATTCCAAGGGAGGATGAAGTCTTGTGATGATGTGTTCTAAGGTATGTTATTTAAAGGTCATCTTACCATTTTCACTATAACTTTTTTTTCTAGAATGATTCGGATAGATATAATTGGAGGAGGTTGAGAATACATGTCAAGGTACTTATGGTAACAATTTAAGCTTTTGGGTCATTGTATTTTTTGAGTTACACTCCATGGAAAATAACGTTTTTGGCTAGTCCTAAAACTAGTCTCAAACAGGTGTTCCGAGTAAAACAATAATAATTTATTCATATAGGATCCAAATTTAGTGAGACCAAATGAATTGGATATATTACAATCCTTATTATGTTTTGTATTATTTTGAGATCTACATATCAAACATTTCACGCATGGCATGCTCTACAAGTTCACTCTCTAGAATAAGCCAGAATTCAACAAGGTTTTCCATTTTTGCTATAACTCCTTTTCCGGGATCTTCCAAGTAGTGAAACTTGGAGTAATTGTAGAGGAGATACTGAATAATATTGGTACAAGTTTCAAACCTTTATTCATTACATGTACTAAGTTATTATTGTTGAAAGTTAGGGTTTGTGACTAATCCAAAAACTAGTCTTGTGAGACTAAGGTAAAGTTTGATGAAGATGTTATTCTCTTGTTGCTAAAGTTGAGGAAGGTATGAAGGTCTGTGATCACATACACTAGGTCTGTTACAGAGTTATAGGTATGTTTATATGAATTCTTTGAGGGTTACATGTTGATTATGTTATGGTGCATGCTTGAGGCAAGTCTTTGGTATATTGCTGAAGCATTTGCACATGGTGTATGGTTGTCATTGATATTGATACATTGATGAGGAATACACTTGGTATATGATAGCACATGTATGAGATACATCTCTTGGCGATGTTGGTACTTGGTTGAGGTACACCATTGATAGAAATTGCTTGATATATCCTATGGTATATGGTGTATGGCATGATTGAGTGATATGGTATATGGTTGATATACATTGTTGGTACATGGTATGGTATAAGTGTTGATGTACATGGTTGATACATGGTATGGTACAAGATTGTTTCTTGGTATACATGGTTGATGGTTGAGGCATATGGTACAGGTTGAGGTGCATGGTTGATGCACAATTTGGTACAGATGTTGGTGCATGGTTGATGCATGGTTTGGTACAAGTGTTGGTGCACTTGTTGTGGTACATGGTTGGTGGTTTGGTACATGCTTGAGAAACATACCTTATGATGATATGTTGGTGATATGGGTACATGCTTGGTAGAGGCATGTGTTGGTGATTTTGGAAATCTAGTTGAGAGGTGTCCTTGGTATATGATTCATCTAAGAGGATCTGGTTGAGTATTGTTGACAGTGACTGGTTGGATAGGTTGATGTGACAGGTTGGATACAGTGATAGGTTGACAGTGACAGGTTGATAGTGACAGGTTGATAGGTTACAGTTTGATGTGACAGAGGTAGTGACAGTGACAGTGGCAGTGATAGTGGCAGTGGCAGTGGCAGTGGCAATGATAGTGGTAGTGGTAGTGACAGTGGAAGTGGAAGTTATTGTGGTAGTGACAGTTGGTCTACACTTATATTTTAGAGTAGCAAGACATAGAAAGGAAAGGGGGTTGTAGCCTCCTTTCGGTTGGTGTCGGAGAGCACAGGGATTTGGATATTAATTCAATTTGGAGCCTGAGAATCAGGGCGTTGTAGCCTCCTTCTGGTTGGAGTTAGAGAATTCAGGAAGTTGTAGCTTCCTTCAGGTTGGTGCCTGTAAATCAGGGGTTTGGTGCCTCCTTCCAGTTGGTGATGGAGAATTTGGAAGTTGGCGCTTCCTATGAAAGTATTCTTGATATATATAAGAAAACATTCTGTGGTTTTCTCCCGTTTGGGATTCCATGTAAATTCTGGTGTAATGTGTACTTGATGTGATGTTGTTGATGTAATGCTGCTTATGTATACATGCTCATGATACTCTAATGATATATTGATGATATACTGCTGATAACGTTGACATATATAT
>JASDQU011401914.1:11320-43919 GCA_032191745.1 Picea mariana
CACCAAGTGCTTCTTTCTCTTGCGTGCACTAGTTGATCATCGCATGCAACAAATTTAAGGAAATTTCATCCTTTATGAGTTCTAAACAACTCTTTAAGAAAATTTTCATATTACTTGTCTTCTCAGTTGGCCTTTCTGAGTGGTCATAGACTGGAGGCATTCCATACACAAGCCACCTACCATATACAGGTTACATAGTTGAAGTCAATGCTCCCCAATCTTTTTCTAGTATCTCCTTCCTTGCTTGCTTATATGTGTCCCTCTCTTTCCTAAGGTAAAATATCGGAGGAGGTTATGCTGCTTTTCTGACCCACTAGTGGATCTAATTTTCTTATTCCATCACATCAGCTCCTGTTCTTGATCCTCCGTGGGTAACTGCTGCCACCCTTCATCGATTGTCGCACTCTTCCACTACTATCATCTGCACATTCTAGTTTATTTTATTTTCCCACTTCGCGATTAGTTGTGGATAGTCTTCCATCACAATATCCATTTGTCGACAATATGTACATGTCATATAAGGATTTGGACAATCTCGCACAAAATTCCTAGGCTGGTTACAATTATTACAAATAATTGGTCCTCTTCCTCTACCGAATCCTCCTCTTCCTTGGCCTCTGAATCCTCATCTTCCTCCTTTATTGTATCCTCTCAGAGTATTATATTGTGACACCCCTCCTTCTTATCCTTCCTCTCATTGAACTTTGTATGCATTTGTGGTGCGTTCTCTCATTAGATCGAGTGCACGATAATCCTTTTTTTCATGTCCCACAAACTTACAAAAATTACAAAATAAGTTCATGGAAGTTCTATGATACTTTTTCATCAAAGGAAAAGAAACATGATGATGTCCCATTGTTTTACATATCTCACACCATACCCCTCCTCCTATGGCCAGGGGATTTAGAGCTCCTGTAGACAAATAATCTTTAAAAGTTGGACACTCATTCTTATGATGACCTTTCGTTCTACATGTAGTACACTAAACTTCTTCATGCTTTTTCTTCCCTTTAGCAAGTTCCTACAACTGAATTGTCAATGCTGCTAACTGTGACTGAACATGAGCCATCCTTGCACCATTCCCTCTTATAGGGGATGCTTCCATCGTCATGGAAATATCTAGTGCTTTTGATTGCGACATAATCTTCTGCTGTGTCAAAGGGTAACGTATATGAGGTAACAATCATGCAATGAACCATTCCTATATTTTTCATCTGGAATCTGGAAGGTCAACCGATCCATCAATATCCTGAATCTCTGATCAAAATCCCATACTGATTCATTCTGCAACTGCTTGATCTCTTTCAGTTTTGTAATACACTGTGACTCAGAATTTTGTTTTTTGGAATTATTTTAACAAGGATTTCCTGATGTCTTCCAACATTCTAGTTTGTACCGTAGGTGTAGTAGATTGATACTTCATATACTAGAGTAATGCACTATCTATGAATGTAGTCACTAATTGCGCAATTTTCATATCGTCATCCTGGACCTGCTTCACGCTCCATATTGCTTCACAGACAAATAAGTGCTATTCCGGATCTTCTGTCCCCGCTCCATGGAAGACAAGCATTCTTAAAGTGGGATCTACCCCTGCCATTGTGTACTGCACATTATTCTTCTTCGGTGACACTACTTGAATTTGGGTTATCATACTGCTTCCACAAATCTGACTACCTTTACTGCTATCCTTTCTTTCTTCACTAACTACAAGTGCTCGCGAAAAATTTTCACATCTTACCTCAATCCTTGGAGGCACACATAGAGTCATGGGTTCGACGTAGAGTTTGGTCTGAATGGGGCTAATTGGATGTAATGGATCTCCTTCTACCAGACTGAGTTGAGGATCCTTTTCCTTCTCCTTCCTTTTTGTGCATGGTATTCCTTCAATATGGAGTATTACACCGGTGTCTCTTTTCTCAAACTCACTATGCTTCCCTTCTCTATTATCCATAGTCCTCTTACCTCTGTACCAAAATATTTTTCCACAACGCAACACTCCAATCACTTCTTTCATCTCACCTTATTCTTTTCCTTATATTCTCAGCCCATCCATTCCCTATTCATTCTTTCCTGCATCCCTCTCTTTCATACTCCTAGACCATCCCCTGGTCATCCCCCAACCCCCCTATGTGCACGAAGGTGGCTAGATACTAGGGAAATTCGATTCCAACTTCATAACCCCCTTATCACACAACATCTTGACCCAAGTAGATAGTGATTTCAAATATATTACGTGCGTACCTTTAAAAAACTCCCTTTCAATAGTACTACATGATTGGGTACAATCTATAGAAAACTTAGTAATATAACCCCCCAATACACTATCTAGCAAAAAATCAAATGCGCTTGATATTTGGTTACTCATGGTATGAACTTGCTAAATAAAATCAGGAGTCCAACTCCTTAGAACAATAGTGTAGAATGTTCAGTTCTTTTCAACTAACCTTTGTAGCCACTCAGCTAAGACTATCAGGAAATCAACAAATAAAATCTCATGTAAATCTATAAATACATACCTCTATAACCATTGCTTCGAGTTGATCCACGAGTTCTTATTTTGATCTATGGAAAAATCACACTCTTTTGTCTCTAACCACTGTCCTATCTCTTCCTTAGTCAGCCTCCACATTCCCCTCAATCCCAGATTTCGGTCTTGGCAACAAAACCATTTGTTGGTGTGCAATGGGTAGAGCCAAGGTTCAACATAAATTTACCAACAAAACCCTCATATAGTGGCCCTTTCGGCATCACCTGCAAGTAGGTGAAGTTTCACTCGAGGCATCTATGGGGACTTCAGGAACTAGGTTTCTGCATTGATGAAGGGATGGGAGGCAGTCCTTACAACCATTCTACTTAGCATTTGTTCATTATCATGTTCATAGAAACATAACAATATACAACATATTCATAATAAAATAACATTCATCATATGTGCAGTAAACAGAACATAAACACACCATAACATAGAGACACCATGTTTAACGTGGTTCACCCAAGATGGGATACATCCACAACGACCAAATTCTTATTATATTATTCAGAATGTTCATTACGAAATAGCCACACTGCACAAATGTATTATATCTCAGAAATATCCCTCACATACAAAATGCCCCGACCATTCTCCTATGTGCCTATTTTCTATCCATTATAATATCCTTCTCATACTTTTCTCTTTCTGACTACAAAACATATCCCAAAAACTCTTCAAAACTCACTTAGGAGACTACTTTCTATCCAAAAATCCTTACATATTTATACAATTACAATAGGGATTAGCCCATGTCGATGGACCCAAAATGCCTAACAACTTCTAACTGTCTTCCTTCTTTAACACATGTTGATCCCTAAAAGTGCGCTAACTGTCTTGACTATCTTTCCTTATTTTACTTTGCATGTGCAGTTCCCAAAACGGGTCCCAAAATCCTGTCCCAACACCCACCAATGACAAGGATATGTATTCCATTGTGTAGGCATGCCAATAGTGAAAGAATTTGTTAGGACATTTAGACACTTAGGAGTTAGTTAAGATCAACTTGGTCTAGTGTGTCGTTGAGTAAAAGTGTGTTCTTATTTTGTTTCTTTAGTATGCATTTGTAGTTAGGTAATCCAACGGTCACAATATGTTCCTAACATAGAGTGATCCAACGAATCATATTCTCCTCAATCTTAATGATTATATTGATATGTGGCTTAACACCCAGTTGGTCCATGATATCTATTTAAAGATCATGGAGCGCCTTTTTTCGATGATCAATTATGAGAAACTCTCTTGTAAATATCTCTGTAATATTTTCTTTTGCATTAATAAATTGTTCCAAGTGGCCATGTTGGTTGGGGCCGTGGATGTTTCCCCACATGAGTTTTACCACGTAAAAACATTGGTGTGTTGATATTTGATTTGGTTGTGTGAGTGGTCACTGAAGGTGTTTGTCCTCTTTTGGAATACCTATGTTGTTGAAAAAAATTATATTCTAGAAAAGAAATTGATCATCCACACTGATCACAAGCCTTTACAATTCATGCATACACAAAAAAAGATAAATAATGATTGTGATCATAAATGGTCCACATACCTACAACAGTTTCATATGAACACTAAGCATAAGATGAGAAATGCCAACCATGTTGCAAATTGCCTCAGTCAACCCCCAGTTGTGGCACTCACCACTGTTTTTAACTCTTGTGTGCACAAGACCTCCGGGTGGCCCAAATTATACAACAATGACTCTGAATTTGCTGCTACTTATCAGACACTAAGTGATGATAAAAAATTTATGGACTTCCACCTTTAGGATGGTACGTTATTTTTCTATCTAGTCCATTTTTTTGTTCCTTAAAGTGAGTGTGCAAAGGTACTTTAGTTCATAAGCATTTCTATTTTCTAAAGCTTGGATAGGACGTTAGTTGGTATATCAAGTTATGCACTGCTTGTGCCATCGCTAATTCATTCATAAAAAGAAGGGGTTGTACACTCCTATGCCTACCCCAAGCAATCCTTGGGAGTTTGTCTCCATGGATTACATGTGAGGTTTTATCTCCACCAAACATGGTCATGATTGTGTTTTTTTTTGTTGTCCATCGATTCTCTAAGATGGTCATTTTGACGCCATGTAAAAAGAATATCATAGTCGAGGCCATTGTTAGGTTTTTCTTTGTGTAGGTTTGGGTTCATTTCGGGATACCACAAACCATTATTTTAGATAGGGATAGTAGGATCCTTAGTACGTTTTGGTCTACCCTGTGATCTTTGATGGATACCAACTTGACCAAATCAACTACCTTTCATCCCCAAACATATGGAAAAATGGTAGTGGTCAACATAATGATTGTGCATCTCCCACACATGAACAAATCCAAGCATCCACATACATGGGATGACAGCCTCCCATATGTTCAACATATCTATAACAAATCCCTCCACAAATCCATTGGCCACAACCCTTTTAAGGTATTCTTGGGATTCCAACCATTTCCCCCTCTTAATGTAGCATTTCCCATTCCATATTCCTTGACAGAGTCCTCCCACACTCAGACCGAGGTAGACGAGCAACCAAATTTTTTTAATGGATCTAGCGCCTCCAACAATAGGTTCATGATATCTTGGAGAAGGCCAATGCCAAATATAGGCATCGATAATACCAACATCGAGTTCCTCACAAGTTTCATGTTGGTGACAAGGTGTGGTTGCATTTGCAGAAAGAGCACCTCATAGCCCCCCAATGGAAGCTCAGATCACTCTGATATGGGCCTTACCTCAAAAAGGCTATGGGTGACTATTCCTTCAAATTGAGTATTCCTCCTTTCCTTGGCTTACACCCAATATTTAACGTGGAATTTCTTCGACCATATTTCCCACCTCTTTTGGACACCTTGAAGGTGGTTGAGAAATTGTCCCCTATAGAACTCAATATTGAATGCATCGTGTAAGCTCCAGTGTATTGTATCATGGAAACCATGATGAAGGGAACTCACTACGAAAACATACAACTCTATCGGGTTGTTAAAGCAATAAAACTATTTCAACAAGGCAAGTGGTTCACCAAGGTTCATATTCAACAAAATTTTCCCCATCTCCCGAGGGAACTTGATGCAATGGGGACCATTGTTTCCTAATGGGGGAATACTGATCTAGGTGGATATCGGTGGCCACCCACCTCTACCATTGACTCATCACGGTTATCCATTTTGGCATTTTTGTTAGGATTTTTGGGTCCTAAACTTTTAGGGTCGTTTTGAGTCCCTAAACGATGTTTTTTGGCCATTTGGGGGCTGGGTTTGCCACAATATACCTTGGCCCTGCCAATAATTGTACTTAATTAAATATTTTCAACAAACTACTAAATGCCTCGAACGAATATTGTATGCAAAACTTGCACCTCGGGAAGTTGACACATCAACTAACCACCTTGGGGCACACAACCTTTTGGCGCTTCACCTCCCATGATTAGGGTTTTTGACCTTTAGGGTTCTTTATTTATGTTAAAAGGACATTCTTGTGGCCCAATATATTATCTTTTTGCGAATGAGCATAACTGACATGTCTTTTTCTTCAGAGATAAGCTACCACCATTCTAGTCAGTTTGTGTTCTACAATATTCTACTATTTAATTCATTAATATAAGTTGGGTTTCATTGTATTGTTGTAATGTCTACTATATTTCCATGTGTCTTTCATTTTATTCTTCATATAATCCATATCACATTGTTATGATGACAATAATGTTTGGATTGTAAAATTCTATTAATAATGAATAATTTGGATATAACATATTTTACATAATTGACTTTTAAAAATAAATAAATAAATAGATTTGTCATTTATATGAAACATGTTGAATATAAAAATACTCATAAAACCCTTAATTAATTTTCAAACAAAAGGGATAATGATATTAACATTAGGGATAATGATATTAACATTAGGAACTTTATTGAGGTAGATTCGATTAGGGATAATGATACTAGCATTATGAACTTTATTGAGGTAGATTCAATATTGTTTATTTAAGGTGTTATTTTCTAATGGTAAGAAAGTTTTGAGAAATCAATAAACTATTGTATTCAATAATAGTGAAGAATAATATTGAGTATTTGAGAATGTAGGTTTCCATAGTTCGTCATAATATTGAGATTGTTTTTTTGGATAAGACTGTGTGCAAGTTTTTGAAATGTCCAACGATTCGAGTGGACACACCACCCATCATCAGGGACACTCAAGTTAGAATGTTAGAAAAGAATAAGTTGGGGGTTGTATTTAAAGCGGAGGGAAGGTTCCATCTTACTCTTTTCTAACATTGTAACTTGATTGTCCCTGATGATGGGTGGAGTGTCCACTCAAAACATTGGACGTTTCAAAAACTTGCACAAAGTCTTATTCATAAAAACAATCTCAATAATATTAAGTATGTTTGAAGCATCTCATCATAACAAATTTCAATTATGTGTCACCTTTGTGTGTTGTTAAATATGTCTTCGTTTTGGATTGTTTTAAAAAGGAAATTAATTCATTGTGTCAAGAGGTGCTTTACAACCCAGTCTGATAGATATTGTAAGGTAACATGATTAATGTTAGAAGATGTTTTCTCAACAAAATTAATTAATATAATACCAACCTATATCTATCTTAACTTTGGATTTGAAGTGTCAAGAAGGTTCAAATCCCTCAATATGCAAACATTTATTTAAGTTTTTCACTCTAAAAAATGTTTACATCTCAAGTGATTTGATCCCTATTGAAGCTTGATAAATCCAAAGTTAAGATGGATTTAGGCTGGTTCATACAATCAACTCATTCTGCTATGGTGTATTCATCTCTACGAAATGCCTAAAAGGGCCATCATGAGATATCTCATCATAATATTAAAATTGTTGATTGAGATGAACCAATAGTGTATCCTAGCACCTGCTCCAATCTTGACTAGTGTCCAATGTGGTGAGTTGTGCTATTGTGACCTATTCACTCTTCTGTTAACATTGTCCATAGTGATATTTAGAGTTAGATTGTATGCTAATTTATTTCAAGTTAGACACTATGGGGATTTGATTCACACATAATTTTTGTCATCGTGTTTCCCTCCATAGTAGAAGTGGCTTAGAACTTGTGTGAATTCCCAATACACGGGCACCACCTAGGCTTCAACCAATGACATCGAAGAACTTTGTGAAGGGATATAATAGTGGAAGGGATTTATGTTTATCAATATATTCAATGCTAGCAATTTAGGTGACACATAAATGACATTAACATATTAGGTAAGATTGTGTGAAACTCATTTGGATGATAGAAGGGATGGAAATTTAATCGATGCGAAGTATATATTTTTTATTTTGTTCTCAATCCTTATATCCATAAATAGGGGCAAGAGATACATGTGCATTAATGATGTTCACACAAATCAATTACATGGAAATTATGCATTCTGATCATGATGAGAACATGAAGAGGTAATTTGCACATTTGATTAACATTACCTTTCATTTCCATTGAATATGAATTAGCTGCAACAATAGTCTAGTGTAGTGTGATCAATTTATGTAACTAGAAATACCATGATTGAACTTATTCTTTACTATTTGAAGTATATTAGCATTGCAGGCTATGCATGGTGCTCCATTGGATTGAAGCATGTTTCCTGTGGAAAGTATTGAAGTATGCAAATGCATTTAGGGTTCAACTCCAGTAGAGTCGATCAAACTTGTGAACATCATTATCCTGATTGTAGATTCAGGTCATCAAAGGGCCCAACCGTAAATCCAATGGTTGACTTTGTGTCTAATCACTCTAATGATTTGAATGTACAATTGAGATAAACTTAGATAAACTTACAAATAGCATACAATACAATGCAAAGAAAAAATTACATAACTAAATCACTTCAATAACATACAATACAAATACAAAGAACAAATTACATAACTAAATCACTTGAAGAACCAAATATTTTTTTTTATAATTGATATATACTTTTATACATAACATAAATTATATGAATAAAGAATAAATTATATGAATAAGAATGGACATTTTTTGCTTTTACATGCTCTCTTTCACATAATAATATATACATATTTTGATAACCATACAAATAATCCAATTTTCTTTATGTATTTTTATTTAATTTTTTACTTCATTTATATATATACACACTTCCCGTCATTACTTTATGAATTCTATATTGTTTAGGTTGTCCACCCATTTACGTTACTATTTTGCACATATGAAGTATTTTTGCATAGATTCCATTATGTTAAAAGTTGATTAAATTTAAGTTACTCTCTAATATTGAGAGATGAGTATCAACTTTTGTGAATTGTTGTTTAGAATTGATAACTTACTTGTATTTTTCATAAAAATATAAATTTATATTAAAAATATGCTATTATTGAGAAAAGTTTACATTAAAAATATGCTATTATTGAGAATTGACGACTATTGTTGATCCACTTTCTTTGGTTAATTTGAACTATTTTTTCATTAGTTCACACAATTTCATCGAGAGTAAGTTTTTATTTGTGTCACATATGGATTCAGAACTGTAAAAAAGATCACGAAAGTCGACTCCATTAGAAATGCTGATTTTTATTTCTCCAATCTCAAGAATGAGGATGTTCACTTAAATGTTATGTTTTAATCAAACCATGAACGTTGAATCTATTTGAAATTCTTTGATTTTATTTCTGCAATCTCAAGAATTGGGGTGTGTGATATCATTATGTGCCATAAGTACTACTTTTTATTTTTTATCAAGTTGCTCTCATTCAAAGCATTTTCATGTGCTCAGCTCTATGCGAAACTATATTTATTTTTATCGAGTCCCTCTCGTTTAGAGCATTATTATGTGTTCAATTATGCGTGCAACCACTTAAGGTAAAGTATGCTACTATACGTAATTATATATTATGGATATTCAAAATATTAAAATGCCCATTATGGACCAAGGGTTTGGATTATTTTCAAAAGATGTTCTATATATTAAAGGTTATTAAAAAAAATGCGAAGTGACCAATAGTTAAATGGGGTTGTTTGTTAAAATATAAAATGATTTATGATGTTAAAAGAACCACTCCACACTAATATTGCATAGGTGGAATGAAGAGTATATGAGATCACGTGTTGCAGATCTTTACTTTCTATTATCAATAGAGAGATTGATACTATGCCACCACATTTTGTGGAAGATCTTAATAAACTTATTGCATGGCATGTTACAATGGATGAATAGGTTAAATTGGCCTTCAATGAACTCATAGGCTAGTTTCCATGATTTTATTGATGAGAAATTTGAAATTATTGCTTGGACAATAAAGTAAAGTAAGGTTGTGTAGAAATCTAATGAGAATTGTATTAATTGAATATAAACTATAACACCATAAAGTAAAGTAAGGTTGTGTAGAAATCTAATGAGAATTGTATTAATTGAATATAAACTATAACACCATAGTTTGGATTTTTATTCTCTCAATTTTTTACCTCTTTCATAGACTCATGATGTAGCATAACTAAGTCTTGGAATTCTTAGCACATGGATGATGAAGACCGGAGATTTGCAAGCCATCAATAACATACCCAAAAGACAAAGAATTCATTGGCCTTGTTGGGATCTTCAAGAGTTTCAACATACAAATCGATAGAGCATTTTTCATCTTTGAACATCCATTAACATTCCTTGAGCTAGTAGTGGTGGAACCATGACGAGGGCTAGACTAAATTCCACCATTCTTGGGAGAAATCCTCCACCTGTCGGTAACCTACCACTTGTCGACACTCTCAAAACTTGAAGATGACACTAATAACACAAACAATGTTGTGAAACAAGATGACAATTGGCATAGGAAAGACGATGCAAGTTGGGAAGAATGGTCTAGACATAACTCATGTTCATCACATGGAAATCAATGGCCCAACACAAATCAAATGACTCATCTGGTAAAACCATAGATGAAATGACCTGCATTACAAATGAATAGTTCAAAGTAGACCAATGTTCATCGAATAGATTTGAACAACAAGGATGACATAACAAGTCAAATCAAGACATCCACTTCTATAAGAGGAAACACCTCCACCATAACTAGGTATAGGTGTAGGTGATCGTAGTGGTTGGAAATTAATGGCATGTAGCATCCATTTTCCAGGCATATTGTTTTTTCATCTGTATTCTTGTCAACTTATCAGGTATGGGCATGGTTGGTAGTGTTAGTTGAAAATTTATGACATATGACCTCCATTTTCGTGGAACAATGTTTGTTAATTTGTATGGTCATCAGTTAACCAAGTTGTTGATTAACTATGTATGGGTGTAGTTGATAGCGGTGGTTGAAAATTAATGGAATATGGCATCCATTTTCCTTGCATTGTCTTATTTAGTGGGTAAAATGGATTTGTCCATTCATTCAATGATAAAAACATATCTCTAACCCTTCATGTTCTACAATGTGATCTTTGCTTCCTATGTATTTCATAAGGAGTTGTAGATGGTTTTCAATTGTGGGTGAAGCAAGCATTGAAATTCATCTTATCATAGTTAAGTTTTCCTCATCATCGTAACATTTTACTTGTATGTTCTTATGGATAGAGCTCGATTTGTGGCTATTATAGTTGTAAATACTTATGTAAATCAACCCATTTCCTTTGTGCATTAAATTATGAAAATTTGCATAGATTTTGTCCGAGAACAATATTTTAGGGGAAAATTTCATTAATCCTAATTTTTTTGTGAGAGGGTTATACGATGCATAATCTATGGTAAATTTAATTTTGATGAAGGTTATGGTCTCTAAAACCTTGTTCTGAGAATCCATTCAAACCATTCATGGTGGACACATTTCTTTTCTTTTGAGTCCAAGTCCATTATAATTCCATTTGCATCCATTCAAACCATTAATGATGGACATATTTTTTATTTTTCAAGTTTGAGTCAATTCTAATTCTATCCATTTTTCCTCTTTGTTATTAAATCCAACTAAAACCAAAGCATATGAAATCCCTGGAGGCCCCTCATTCCCCATTTTGTAGCATCACAAACAAACAATATTCCCCACAAAACACTCAAATCATCTCCCTCTAATATGGAGTTACAAACACTAACCTTCCACATGGATAGGTCAAAAAGTACATTTTTTCACATTATAATTCACTAAACTATCATAATCCTAATTTCAAGAATTTCCAGCTAATTGTTCTTCAAACCAATGGATGTCATACCCTATGTTGACCTTTTCTCAACAATAAAATTCATTGACTATATTTTGTTCTTCAAACCAATGGATGTCATACCCTATGTTGACCTTTTCTCAACAATAAAATTCATTGACTATATTGGACATGTAATCCTTGAAATTGCATTATTGTAATATTAAAGTAAATATGAAGAATTATAGGTCATAAGAGGAGTCACTCATTAGTGATATAAGAGATGGGATAACTTCATGATTTGATTCCTTGGTGTTTCCTTTCCTCTTGTGAACAGAAAACACTTCTCTCTTCTTGCTAGTCCATCTGCATTATCCTGTCTCTCTGCACGTCAATTTGCATTGAAGTTAATAATGCCTCCCTCCTAGACTGTTCACTCACTAGTAAACCCTAATTCGAGCGACCATTTCGTCTGCTCCATTGTTCACGCCCTCGAGTGCTTACACCCATCCCCCTCCTGCATTCCATCCATTTGCATGCCCATTCGCAGTGGATTAAATTCACTAAAAACCGATTCGCTCCATCGAACAACTGAATGAGGAGTCTCCGTGGCTCCAACTAAAAATGAGACAAAGCTACAACCATTTACACGTGCTTGAAGAGGGAATTTTTCATGTATGCGAGCCATTGAGGGAGCTGCTTGTAGAAACCTGTTTCCACCCTCTCCCTTGAGTTTTCGTCTTGCCAGTGATGTCACGTGTCTCTTCCTCGATGTGTACTTGTTGAGGAAGTTCGACATGATAGCTTTCAAGTTGAGTACCGACATTACGTCGCCATTGCTAAGACTTGAACCATAAATTGGAGGCTAGGGTTTCGTGCACCTGATTTCCGTTTTTATAAGATACATGCCATTGAGCTAGAACATATTTACAGTGATTAAAATAATTCATGGCACCCACGATGGGGTTAATCGAACTTGCAATTGGTCATCAAGAATCAAACTCGTGGTCGGTCCTGGTTAGTCTAATGATGAAATGGAGGGATTGTTGTCTTGCTATTTGGGCCTTCATTTTTATTATGAGATAGACATTGAGTTGACTTCATTATTTATTTCGGTCATGCGAAGCTTAGGTACGCTTGGATGCCATACAACATGGTAGCATTAATTGCAAGATCTGGTTGAAGCACCTTCAAATTTTTGGAGGTTTGTCGGTCATGCGAAGCTACAACATGGTAGCATTAATTGCAAGATCTGGTTGAAGCACCTTCAAATTCTTGGAGGTTGGTCGAGTATAGAAATAAAAATAGCTCTACTACCTATTTATTTCTTCCTTCCTTTCATAATGCAACTAATAAATGAAAGGAAGTGGAAAGAAGAATCTGAGATGTAGGGGGTTTTCATAATCTCCATCATATATATGATCTTTATTGCACTAGTTGCGGAATGAATGGGTCATATGAAGCAATTAACTGCAGAGTTCTATGGAAGAAGATCAAAGAAAAAAAAACAAAATCAGAAAGAAGAAAGAGGTAAAACTTCAGAACCAAGCAAAGGTAAAGCACCTACTCATTACATTGTTGCCCATTGCAATACATGAGTAACTACATATTTGTTTAACACTTCATTTGCTTCTTGGAGAGATGCATGGATTCTTGACATAGGTGCAACCTCCCACATGATATTCTGAAGAGACTTATTCGAAGACTTCAATGACAATATAGATGGCATATGTATTTTGTAGATAAGTTAAGTCTCAAACCTTCAGGAATGGGCACCATCAGAATTGAGTTGCTGGATTCTCTTCTCGAGTTGAAAAGAAACTTGATGTCCCTTGTGCACATTCGATAGAAAGACCACTATGTTCATATGTTCAATGGAAAAGTTGAAATACAGAAGGATTGTGACAACATGGTTGTTATGACTGGAATGGAAGATGGAAGACTGTTAAAGTTGAATGGGGAATCTTCCCATACACAAAGTGTGTCATACCTCTCTCATCACGATGAAGGTATAATGTCATCTAGTCTTTTGTGGCATGCTAGATTTGACCATAAGAATTATGAAAGTCTCCATTTGTTGAGAAATAATGGTGTTTTTGGTTTGCCTACTATTCCTAGGAAATTGAAGCAATGTGATGCTTGTATCCTTGGAAAGAATAACAAATAACCATTTCATGATTCTAGTTCCAGAGCATGTAGAAAACTTGAATTAATTGATTCTAATTTGTGCGGACCTATGCATGTTCCTTCTGCAAATAACAATATATATATCATGACTTTTATTGATGATTACACCAAGATGTATTGGGTGTACTTGTTGAAAGAAAAATCGCAGGATTATGAAACTTTTAAAAATGTTCATGCATGTATTCAAAATGAAGCTTAGTCTTGTATTTGATCTATTCACATTGATAATGGAAAATAATATACATCTAATGAATTTGAAAGCTACCTTCGCCAACATGGGATCAAACATCAAACAATAGTCCCACACAATCCCCAACAAAACGGTGAAGCTAAACAAATGAATAAGACACTCCTAAATATGGTCTGTTCCATGATGTTTTTTAAGAATGTAAAATTGATGTTGTGGGATGATATTGTTGTTCTATGTGTAGTTTATGTCAAAAATAGGTGTCCATATTATGCTCTTCAAAACAAGAATCCTTATGAAATGTGGTATGGTTGCATTCCTTCAGTGAGGAATCTTAGAGTCTTTGGTTCCACCTGCTATGCATTGATTCCTAAGGAGAAAATAAAAAATCTTGATGCAAGGAGTCAAAGTGCATCTTCTTGGGGTACTCAAATACCACCAAGGGATATCATTTTTACGATGAAACAAACAAGAAATTCATCCTTTCCATAGATGTAATCTTTCTTGAATTCTCCATGAAAGACGAAACTATTGAGAGGAAGCTTGATCATCTAGACATGTTCACTCATGTAAATACATATCATGAATTTTATGATGAAATTACACATCTTGAAGGGGGGATCCCTATCTTGGGTCAATCTCTAGAATCTCCTTTTGAAGAACCATCTTCCCCACATGAAGAAATTCCTACCACTTCATCAGAACTTGAAGTTGATTTGGATGTTGTGATCGATAGGATTGAAAAGCTAATGCTTGATGATAACTCAACCCCATCTCAATCAGTTGAGCAACTTGGAACATCTTAGAAACGTCCACCAAAATGGCTCACAAAAACTGTGAAATTTAGAGCTGCCATTAAGTTCTTTTCAGTTTACTAGACAATAATAACATAAGCAGGATCACTAAAAGAAACACAATCATAAGATACAAAACATTTATCCTTGGAAACCCTCATGGGGGAGAAAAACCAACAAAAAATTCCTTAATATAGATTGCCAATACAATGCCAAGAAGAAAGACCAAACCACCAACAATAAACCAACACTGATCATGCGCCTCTCTCTCCTCCTCCTTGCAACTGGAACTACTTCCAAAATATGCGCACTAGATGAGTGACTGAATGAGTGAACAAATGAGGAACAATCCTCACTTATTTATACTAGCTGGAAGGGGCTAGGGAGGTGTCTCTTCATCAAGTAGGGCCGACCTCTTCACTTAGTGGTTATAACCACTTTAATTAGGCATGGGGGCCAACTTCTTAATTAGCATGATATAATTAGGGTTTGACCAATCCACAAAAGTGGATTTGGTCATACTTAAGCCCCGACATGATCAATCCAAAAAAGGGGATTGATCTATAAGTAAATGACTCAATAATAATTAGAATACTCCTTGCAGTTACAATATTTCAACACTCCCCCTTAACAACAAGGGTATTCTACTGACACAAATCAATACATCATCATTAGGAGAGAGAGAGGGCAACAACATCATTATCATCTGGAACACTGACTGACACATCTATAAATCATCATAAGTTTTTCTCATCATCAATATTATCATCATTCACAACATGGAGCTGGAGTAGCATCATCATCATCATTCACAACATGGAGTTGGAGTAGCATAATCAACATCTTTAGCATGAGGCTAAATTATCATCATCAACATCTTTAGCATGAGGCTAAAATAATATCATCAACATCTTTAGCACGAGGCTAAAGTATCATCATCAACATATTTAGCATGAAGCTAAAGTATCATCATCACCATCTTTAGCATGAAGCTAAAGTGTCAATATCTCGAGGCTGGAGCAACATCATCACAACATCATCACATCACGAGGCAGGAAATCATCAGCAGGAGGCTAGAACAACATCAAAATCAACATGAGGTTGGAAATCATTAGCACGAGGTTGGAACAACATCAGTACGAGGCTAGAAATCATCAACACGAGGCTGGAACAACATCAACATCAACAAGAGGCTGGAAATCATCAGCATGAGACTGCAACAACATCAACATCAACACGAGGCTGGAAATCATTAGCACGAGGCTGGAAATCATCATCACGAGGTTGGAATCCACATCAACAACATCATCAACATCATATGCAACAGAATGAGGCAGGTGAAACAACATTTTTGTTTACTCTGATAGATCCAAAGGATCTGCCTAGGAATCAAAAGATTCCCTAGGATATAAAATCCTAACGGAGATACCATGTGGTACTCTAACAGACCCAAAGGATTTTCCCAGGAATCATAATATTCCCTAGGATATAAAATCCTAACGAAGCTACCACTACTGACCAAATCTAGTATATACATGCACAAATACTTTGACAACCCATCCTTATAGACCTTCGGGATCTGTCCAGGGATGATCAGTCCCCTAGGATATAAAAACTCCTAACTGAGCTACCCTCTATTGGTCAGGATTCAATAGTATCATAAACACTACTCCCCCTTTCGAGGGAGGTCCTTTTGGACTATACCAAGCTTGTATCGAAAGTTTTCAAACTTTACACGAGACAGAGGCTTGGTCAACACATATGCAACCTTCTCATTTGTGCCAATGTATTGGAGCTTTATAGATCCTTTCTGCACCATATCACAAATGAAGTGATATCGGATCTCTATGTGCTTCGACTCATCATGGAACACATGGTTCTCCATCATATTTATAAAACTCTGGTTATCACACAGAATCATAGTGGCTTCCATCTCCAGATAAAATAAATCTGTCAACAACATCCGAAGCCATATGGCTTCACAATTGGTGGAACATGCTGCAATGTATTCTGCTTCTGCCGTGCTGAGAGAAATGTTGGATTACTTCCTACTTTGCCATGAAATCATGGCTAACCCGAGACTGAAACAACATCTTGAAGTGCTCTTTCTTTCAGAAACACTTCCATCCCAATCTGAATCACTATAACCAATCAGTCTAAAGTCATGATCTCAATTATAACTAAGACCAAAATCCAACGTACACTTAAGGTATCTCATCACATGTTTTGCAACAACAAGGTGAACACATCTAGGCTCTACCAGATACTGAATCAAGGTGTTCACAACAAAACATATATCTAGCCTGATATTCATCGGATACATCAACGAATCAATAATCTGTCGGTACAAAGTAGCATCAACCAATTCTGACGAAGTATCTACCAGGAGCTTCAACTTTGTTTCCATGGGTGTGTTCATGGATTTACATTCCAACATATCAAACCTCTTCAGTATTTCCACTGCATACTTCCCTTGGTTAAGGAAGACCTTTTCTGGGCTCTACAAAACTTCAAGACCTAAGTAATAATGCATCCGGCCTAGGTATTTCATCTCAAATTCTGCAACGAGCTTCTTCTTAAAATTTGTAATGAGATAGTCATCTCCAGTTAAGAATAAGTCATCGACATACAACAACAATACAACTGGCTCATCATTCATAACCTTGAAGTAAAGGTTAGAATCAACTTTACTCTTGGTAAATCCCAAGCTTGTGAGGACACTATTAATTCTGCCATACCAAGCTCTAGGAGATTTGTTGGATTACTGAGAGGGGGGGTGAATTAGTAATAGAGAAATTATAATCCTTTTTAAACCAAATAATCCAAGTGTTATATCAATGTAGAATTATCATCCAATAATGAGCAATGAAAAAATGAACAATCATACACATACACAGTACACTAGTGTTTTACGTGGAAACCCAAAGCGGGAGAAAACCACAAAATGCTTTTTCTTACATGTCTTGAAGAATTGCATTCATTGGAAGCACCAAATTCCTTTGTTTTCCAGTTGCAACTGGAAGGAGGCTCGAACCCCCTAGTTTCTCAGGCTACAACCTAAGGGAAGCTCCAACTCCCCAATTCTATGGCTACAACAAGAAGGAGGCTACAACCCCCTATGTTCTCCGGCTACAACCAGAAGGTGGCTACAACCACCTATCCTTGCCCTGTCCAACTGCCCTGAAGTAGAAGTAGAATGATGGAACCACTGTCACACTATCACTGTGAGATATACCACTGTAAACCTGTACTAATAAACCTGAACCATGCATCATCCTATACCTCAACCTGTAATCAACCTGTACCATAAAGAAGTGCATCAACCATGCACCAACTTGTACCAAACAACCTGTACCATAAACAAGTGCAACCAACCATGTACCAAGTATGTACCAATCGTGTGTCAACTACTTATCAACTATGACTCATCAATATGTACCAACATCATCAACTATACACCTCATGTATCTACCAACTCATCAACTACTTGTCTCAACCATGTGCCCAACTTGTACCTCAACCAAAATCCATCATCAATTTCATCATCCAAATATGATTTGTAACTCTGTAATAGACCTGGTGTATATGATCACATACCTGCAAACCTTCCTTAACTTTAACAACAAGAGACTAGCATTTTGTTGGCACAGGGGAAGCTGTACCAGACCTAGGTTTCAATACTCAAGAGCACACCAACATGCCCTAACTACTGGCCCTTTTGTCAACACCTGCGAGGTAGATGTAGTCTCACCTGAAGTAGCTATAGGGGGTTGCAAGACACAAGTGTCTACAACCAGAAGGAATGCAAAGTGGATTCAAGCAACAACACACAACAACCTAGTATTCTTTATATTCCTTAAACCTACTATGCAAGTTATATCTCAGTTCTAACACAATATCAAAATAATAGCATATCAAATGACAGAGAACACAACATCAATCACACATAACACAAGATGTACGTGGTTCACCCTCTCCCTAGGGCTATGTCCACAAAACTGTGTTGTATGATATATTAAGATGAAAGCTTACAATTCTTATCTGTGCTCTTAGCTAGCAGATCGTCTCTCTTTCTCTCTTCTCTCCCCTCTATGCGCACCTAGCTGTAGTATTGATCTTCGCACCCAGCTAAATATCTTACAATACTAGAAGGCTCTCTCAATACAATGGTTCTCTCTCACTAGCAATATATTCTCATAACATCATCTACCCCATCCCAGGTCCTCTTGACCTTTATTTATACATTACAATAGCTCACCGATAGCTTTAGGCCTAAATCTAAGTGTGAAAACCCTAGATACAAAAACCCTAGGTGTCTAAAACCCTAGGTCAACTTGACCCATGTTTTTAGGGCTTCGCCAGCCTGTCTTTCCTTCCTTCTCACGCAGTGCTCCAAAGCATCCAATGGTGGCTTTTTCCACTTGCTGAGTTGTCCACGATCTGTCTTCCTTTCTCATCTGTCATCCTCAATCTCCTTGTCCAACGACTTGTTCTCTCGGACTTCGCTCCCATTTTTCTTCTCTTTTACTCAATTCGACCCAGTATCAGTCACTTTCTCTTCTGTGCAATTCACATTTCTCCTTTTCTTCCTTAATCTTCACTTACTTCCATACCCAAGGCCAACAGGCCCCCAACACTCACTTGTGACTCATCCCAAGGCACTTCATATCCGATCCTTCTGTTTTACTTCGACTTCAGACTGCGCAGGGTAGCCTGTGCTTTCATCTCTATCCCTCCCTTCTGTGTGTTGACTGTCTTTTCTGTGTCTAGTACCCAGTTTCAATTGCACCTGGTACATGGACCCTTTTCCTCACGCTTTTACTTGGAGATGTGAGGCAGCTGGTTGTCATAGTACAATTTCAACCGACTCCCGTTCACCAAACCTTCCTTTCATTCTCCATTCAAAGTCTTCAATTACACAACTCGTCCTTTTGTAATATAGACAACTTGATACAACCCCATCCAATGTGTTATGAACTTCCCTGGATGCTTCATGAATTTGTTGTCGTATACCAATACCAAATCTCCTTACTTGAAGGATTTCTTCTTAATATGCCTGTCATGGTAGGCCTTTTCTCTTTCCTTCTGAACTTGCTGATGGAATCTTGCAATAAATTTATCTTCTTCAAGTTCAACCAACTGCATGAGCCTCTATTGAACAACTCCAGTGTCATCCATATCCGTAAAGGCTACAATTATTAGGATAGGAACTAAGTATTCCATGGGGGAAACTGCTTCTAGTCCATAAACCAACTTAAATGGAGTATGCGTTGTTAGCTTCTTACAAGTGGTTCTATAGGCCCATAGTACTGATGGTACTCTTAAATCCCAGTCATCCCTGTTCACACTGCAAATCTTTGTCAGTGCTGTCTCCAAAATCTTATTGAATGCTTCAACTGTCCCATTTACTTGTGGATGATATGGAGTGCTCTTCTGATGGTGAACATCAAATTCCTCAGTCAAGGATTCAATGGTCTTGTTAATAAAATGTGTACCTTGATCGCTCATGAGAGTCTTCGGGCATCCAAACCCAGTTATGATATCATCAAATATGAAGCACATAACTGTAGTTGCACTACAGTCCTTGACTGCTCTTGCTTCAGCCCATCTGGTCAAGTACTTTGTCGCAGTGATTATGTATCTAGCTCCTGTGCACTTTCCTAGTGAGTTTATAGGTCCCATGAAGTCAATGGCCCATTTCTCGAAGGCTTGTAAGGTTAGCTGAGGTGCTAATGACATTTCATCTCTTTTGGATGGCTTCCCAACTCTTTGGCATACATCACAGGCTCTGTAATAATCCTTAGCATCTTTGTGTAGAGTAGGCCACCAAAGGTTAGCCCTAAGAATCTTATGTGCTGTTGCTTTCCCTTCGTAGTGTCCTCATGCGATGCCTTCATGTGCTTCTTCTAGGATCAATGGTCTCTTTGCTTCCATAACACACCTTCTCAATATCTCATCAGGTCCCATCTTGTATAACAGTCTAGCTATAAGTGAAAAATCTGCAGCGCGCACTACCAATTGTTTCTTCTGAATAACTGTATAGTCACTAGGCGCCATTCCTGTTGACAGGAACTGAACTATCTCCGCGAAGTGATCATCAACCTTCCTGATGGCCAACAACTGTGCATCTAGTAGTGTATCCTCCAAACTAGTAGGTTCCTCTCCATGTTCCAACCTCAACAAGTGGTCAGGGCCTTTGTTCATCCTTCCTGGTTTTACCATGATCTCAAAGTCATATTCCTGAAATATCAGAAGCTGTCTGCATATTCATCCTCCCAACACTGGCTTGTTGACTAGGTATTTCAGCGCAGAGTGATCAATGAAAATTTTAAAGTGTCCTCCCAACAAGTAGTGGTGAAACTTCTGCAACGCATACACCATGGCTAACCTTTCCCTTTCAGTGGTGGTGTAATTAATCTCAGTTGTTGATAGCTTCTTGCTAGCAAAGGTTAACGGGTGGTCAATGTCTCTTTCTCCCGGTTGTGCTAGCACTTCTCCTAATGCAATAGAAGATGCATTGACATGGACGTGAAATTCCTTACTCCAATCTAGGAAAATCAGAATAGGCGCAATAACCATTTTCTGTTCTAGTGTGTCAAAGCTCTGTTCACATTCTTCTGTCCATTGAAACTGATAGTCATTTTTCAAAAGCTTCGCCGTGGGTACTGTAATCTATGCATAGCCTTTAATGAACTTCCTATAGTATCCAGTATGTCCCAGCGTAGTGTGCAGCTGTTTGACTAACGTAGAAGGGGGAAAATCAACTATAATGACAATGTTAGATGGATCTACCAACAATCCCTGCTTACACACAATATGACCTAACAACACTCCAAAGGGTGAAAAGAAGATGCACTTCTTTAGGTTCAAGGAAATATGACATTGCCTGCACTTATCCAACATGAGTCTTAAACGTTCAATATGATTTTGCAACAAACTAAAAACAGTCCAATCATCAAAATAGGCTTCCAAGAATTTATGTAAAAACTCCTTGAATGCTTCGACCAACACCCTAGAAAAGATGGCTGGTGCATTCTTCAATCCAAATGGCATCACTGTATACTGGTAAGATCCCCATTCTGTTGCAAATGTGGTCTTATGGTGATCCTCCTTGGCAATCCTGATCTGATGGTATCCTGAAGATCCATCGGTGAAGGAGTAGACCTCCTGTCCTTCTACATTGTCTAACACTTCGTCAGTGAATGGTGTAGGGAATGGGTCATGCAAACATGCATCAGTTAGCATCCTGAGATCTACACAAATCCTGATTTCTCTAGTATTCTTATCCTGCACCACCATAGGGCTTATCCATTCTAACTCTTCAATAGGTTCTATGATTCCTGCTTCTAGCATTCTGTCAAGCTCAATCTTCACTTTCTCCTTATATTTGGGGTTCAATCTGTAAGGTCTTTGTTTGACTGGCCTTGCATCTGGCTTCAATGGAATATTCATCTCTCCCATGGTCCCTTTAATTCCCTTCATATCAGTGAACTTGGTTGGAAACAAGTCCTGATATTCATGCAGTAACTCTGTGATCTTATCAATAGTGACAACATCCCAATAATCTCCAACATTAGCAAGCTTCAGTGTTTTCTCTGTTCCAATGTTGACTTTCTTGATTTTAATTGGCTGTCCAATGAAAGGTAGCTCAAATCCTGGTCCTTCTATGTCTCTTTGTCTTTCTGTCTCGGTGATGTTCACCTTCCTAGGATCATCGTCTTCATCAGCATTGATATTGTAAAAACCTTGCCATTTCTGAAGAGGCACAGTCCATTCATCCTCTTCTTGCTCCAACGGAAGGCTAGATGCTTCCTCAAATACTTTATATCTTACAGTCTGTAATACTTGATTCACTATAGGATATTGTATTTCAAATAAAAGGGTAGTTACAAAGTTCTGGGTCATACCTTCCCAATCTGCAGTGATGAGGCATAGTTATGCTTAAAGGTACCAATTTATGGGAGTTGTGTCCAGTGTGTTAATTAATTTATGCACCCACTTCTCTTGAGGAATGCTTCTCCAGTCTTCCTCGCAACTTCGCACATGGTCCTTCGGACATCTCCGACCTGTGTATCTAACTTCACAACCTTCTATTTGCTTTGAGAACCACATTGTCACCAAAGTGTGACATTGTACCCAATCTGTAATGTTGTGTTTGTGTGTCCCCCACCATCTTGTTGGAGTTGCTTTCAAGGCCTCATCCAGTGCCAACAATCTTTGTTGTATTGGTACAATTTCTTCAAATTCCAACAAGAAATATTCTAAATGATTTAGACCATCAAAGGTGGGTAAGTTACTTATTGTTGTGCTGATCCAACAAACTTCTCTGGTTAATCTAGAACATCTTCTTGTAGATACTTCATACATTTTGTTATGCTATTTCTCTAGTGCTTCTTCTGAATATGATGAATATGCACTGTCACTTCGATTAATGTAATCCTGTTGCCTGGCTGTCAATTTTTATATGTTTTCTAACTCATATGCGCGGTCTTCTTCTCTGATGGGCTCTGTGTATTAGGGACCTTCATTAGGGTCCAAAGGTGCGATAACCCTAAGCCCATCACCTTCAAACGTCATTCTTATTTTCTTTAAATCAACCACGATGGAATTGTTGAAAGCCCAATCAATTCCTAACAACGCTAGGTAAGGGAAGCTATCATCAACTATCTCAATGACCTCGAAGTCCACAAATGTTCTGACCCCGTCGATGTCTACATGGACATGTTCCAATATATTGAAGGGGCTCACTACCTGCTGATTGGCCATCCTAAGCTTGATAGGGGAATAGATCAACTTAGGTTTTCCCATCAGTGCCCAGGTCTACTTCGTCATGACATTGGCTTCTGACCCTAAGTCAAGGATGACGTAGTCTATATCATACTCTCCGATTTGAGCATTAAGGTGTAGTTCTTTATTTTTCATTATCTTCTTGGATAGTTGATGTACTGCTTTATTCAACAGAGGATCTACCCTTCCTATCTTGTATTGTCTGACCAAATTTTGTAGTTCTTGTATGGATTTTTCATCTTTAATCAATTCAATAAATGTATACAAGAAGTTGACAAGTTTACTCACCTCTTGTCCATTTCCTGGAAAAGCAGACTGATCAAATACCAGAGACATTCCACATTCTCTTACTTCTAGTCGAACCTTTGATGAAGAAACCTGATCTCTTCCAAATTCATTTCTTGCTTCCTCAAATATTTGTTTTTCTTTTTTCGCATCAAACACTTGTGTCTTCTTGACAAATTTCCTGACTCCTGATTCTTCTATAGTCTTTCCTTGGATTACTCTGTCTTCTCCTATAACAACGCCTCCTCTAGTGATAACAACGACTCTGGGTTCCACTCCGCGAGGTTCTGCTGTGATTAGCTGTACTTGTTGGTTTCCTCCTCGTCTTTCCTAAAGTTTGGATAACAATGCAGGACAATCTTCTATGACATGTTCAAATGAGTTGCAGTAACTGCAAGTGGTACAAGGGTTCTGATAGTCCCTTGCCAAGTGTCTTGTCTATGCACAGTTATAACAAATGATCTGGCCTCTACCTTGACCCAAACCTCCTCCTCATCCTCTTTCTCTGAATCCACCACGAGGGTTGAAGTTTCCTCTTCCTGGGTAATTATAATGTATAGTGTTTCCTTCTTGCTATACTTCGCCTTGAATCTTGTATATGTCTCTTGACCTTTCATGCATGAGGTCATAGGCCCTACAATCCCTATCATCATGCCCTACCGACTTATAGAACATGCAATATAGATTTGCGGGTGTCTGAACATATTTTTTCAAATAGTAACATTCACCAGGGCGATGTCAATTTATACATACCTTGCACCAAGGCAGGGTAACTTGCTTTAAAGGACTTAGGGCTCTAGTTGCCAAATACTCATGAAATAGGGGACAGTGCTCCTTGTCATGGCCTTCTGATTTTCATCTAATACACCAAATATCTTCTCTTTTATCTTTTCCCTTGTCTTTCTTCATATCTTCGACCTGCAGAGACAAACTAGTTAGCTGACTCAAGATTTGACTCATACCTGAGCTAGATTCTCCCATAAGGGCTAAGTCTAACTTCATGGTGATCTCCAGCGCCTCAGCTTGCGAAGCAATCTTCTGTTGCATCAGAGGAATTCTGATGTGTGGTAGGAGGGAAACAATGAGCCATTCCTTATTTTGTTCATTTGGGATCTGAAAACTCAAATGGCCTATTAGGGTTTTAAACCTATGATCAAATTCCCAAACAGGTTCAACTAATTTCTTCTTAATTTCTTTCAGTTCTGTAATGCACTGTGACTCCAACTTGGGTTTCTTGAATTCTGCAATCAACATAGTCTTGATTTGGTTCAACGGTTTTGGCTAGGCAACTCCTTAGACAAACTTCATGTACCAGTT
The DNA here is from genome assembly GCA_032191745.1 of Picea mariana. NCBI lineage: Eukaryota > Viridiplantae > Streptophyta > Pinopsida > Pinales > Pinaceae > Picea > Picea mariana. Next base: position 36,516 of record JASDQU011401914.1, read on the forward strand.
TAGTGCGTGGTCCCTCAGGGTAGTACTAAACTGAGGTCATTTAACAACTTCATCAGTGATATTCTTAATACTCCATACAGCTTCACATAGGAACCAGTGCTTCTCAGTATCTTCAGATCCATCTCCCCTAAAGGTGGGTAACCTCATCTCGTCTCCCATAGATCTTCCTAGGTTTCCTGATTGAGTGTGCGCTGTACCACTTGTACTAGTACTCTGAGTGCTCTGATAACTTAGGTTACTATGGTTACTTAATGCTACTGAAACAACAGGTGGAGTAATAGTACTTACTTCAACAGTTGGCGCAACTCCTGAAGTTTCTAGCTCTTCTCAGTGAGGTTCTTCAACCTTCTCTTCTCTTGGTCTAGTGGACCCTGAATGTTCTTCACTTAGTAGCTCTTCCTCTTCTCCACTATAGAACCTTTCTTCTGGTAGAAGAGGTTCGTGATCTTGCTCAAACAATTTTGCCAAAGGAACTTCTCTGAAGGTCCTTCCACTATGTGTGTGTCCAACCTCTATGTCACTGTCGCTGTCTGAATTCTTGAACATTAGATTTTAAATCTGACCCACTACTGTATCTTCAAGATGTTCTTCTCATGCAATAGCATCTTGATCTTCAACTTCAGAAAATGTAAAAAATTTCCTCTAAGTCCCTTAAAGAAATACCTCTTAGCTTGGTTATATGACTCTACTCTATCAACAACAAATTTGGTGATATACCCTCTGATGGTACTATCAAACTAGTGATCCAATTCTCTTGACATGGTGTTATCAACTCTCTTAACCTTCTTGATCAACGCCTACGTCCAAACCACAGGTGGCCTATATCTAATCTTGAAATGGGTATCTGCTAATCTGGCTAACCATTCGTATAGCTCTTTATGAATCCCTCCAAATAAAATCTCGTGTATATAAGTAAATATATACCTTCCTAACCACTCCTCTGTACTAAGATTAGGGTTCTTGTTCCAGGCTTCAACGAAGTCCTTTTCTTGATCTTCTATCCACTTCTAAGTCTTTGTCTTCGATGGAAACCACCTTGACAGTCCCTCAAGAAGATCCTGGTCCCAACAACATAACCATTTGTTGGCACAGGGGCAGACCCAGGGTTCAATACTTAAGAGCGACCAACAATCCCTAACAATTGGCCCTTTCAGCAACACCTGTGAGGTAGATGTAGTCTCACCCAAAGTAGCTATAGGGGGTTGTAGGACACAAGTGTCTACAACCAGAAGGAATGCAAAGTTGATTCAAGAAACAACACACAACAACCTAGTATTCTTTATATTCCTTAAACCTACTGCGCAAGTTACATCTCAGCTCTAACACAATATCACAATAGTAGCATAGCAAATGACAGAGAACACAACATCAATCACACATAACATAAGATATATGTAGTTCACACTCTCCCTAGGGCTATGTCCACAAAACTGTGCTGTGTAATATATTAATATGAAATCTTACAGTTCTTATCTGTGCTCTTAGCTAGAAGATCTTCTCTATTTATCTCTTCTCTCTCCTCCCTGCGCACCCAGCTGTAGGATTGATCTTCGCACCTAGCTGAAGATCTTACAATACCAGAAGGCTCTCGCAATACAATGGTTCTCTCTCACTAGCAATATTTTCTCATAACATCATCGACCCCATCCCAGGTCCTCTTGGCCTTTATTTATACATTACAATAGCTCATCGACAGCCTCAGGCCAAAACCTAAGTGTCAAAACCTTAGATACAAAAACCCTAGGTGTCTAAAATCCTAGGTCAACTTGACCCACGTTTTGAGGGCTTCGCCAGCCTATATTTCCTTCCTTCTTGCACGGTGCTACAAAGAATCCAATGATGGATTTTCCCTCTTGCTGAGTTGTCCACAATCTGCCTTCCTTTCTCATCTGTCATCCTCGATCTCCTTGTCCAACAACTTGTTCTCTCGGACTTCGCTCCCATTTTTCTTCTCTTGTTCTCACTTCAACCTAGAATCAGTCACTGTGTCTTCCACACAGTTCACATTTCGCCTTTTATTCCTTAATAGTCACTTACTTCCATACCCAAGGCCAACACATTTTCATCAAACTTTTCTTTAGTCTCACATGACTAGTTTTGGATTAGTCAACAACCCTAACTTGAAATAATAATAAATTTGTACATGTAATGAATAAAGATCTGAAACTAATATACAATGTTATTCAATGTGTTTTATGCAATTCCTCTAGGTGTCACTACTTTTAACTTATCATAAAAGGAGTTATAGCAAAAATGACATACCTTATTGAATTCTGGCTTATTTTAGAGAGCGACCTTGTAGAGCGTGCCCCACACAGAATATTTGTTGAATCAATTTGAAATTGTTACAAATCATACTAAGTACTATACTCTAACCAACAAAATTGGTTTGACTTAATTTGGATTTGTTATGAAGAAGTTATGACGTGTTTACCCGAAACACCTATTTTATACTCGTTTCAAGACTAACCACAAACCTTATTTTCCATGGAGTGTAACTCCAAAAATACAACGAACCACAAGATGAATTATTTTACCACAGATACTTGGATATGTTTCCTCAATGGAATAGCAATTTCACAGTCTGAATCATTCTAGAAAAAAATTTATTGCGAAAATGGTGAGATGACCTGTAAATAACATACCTTAGAAAGCATCATCAAAATAATTTATCCTTCCTTNTCACCTTCCTTATGAAAATAAGATTAGATATTCTTTGGTTACCTCAGACACCTATAGATATTCAATATTTTCAAGTGTGATTCAAAATGAGAGAGCCTTGCCTCTTATTTATACTCTCCAAGTAGCTTCCTTAAAAACATCTTCTAGGTCACTTTGCCCACTTTCCTTATTTTAGGGTTAACCCACTTCTAATTTCTCCGTTAAATTTATTATTTAAATAATTTATTTTGTATTCACTTTGAATTATAGTACACTCATCACTTCACTTTATTATTTACCTTCAAAAATCTCTTAAACCACTTTGACTACTTTGACCTTTTGGGGCTTCTATATGACATATGAGGGTCCTCCAACTTTGTAATACCATAACTCCCAAACCGTGAGGAGTTATGTGACGTTCCACATACCACCAGAAATGGAATGACAAGGACTATCCATCTAGGATAGTTTCACTGAAAACTTCACTGACTGTCATCTCATTATTCCACAAATAATCATGGGTTCTCTAACCATACTTCTAGGATAACTCAATCTGCAAAGCGTCTTCCCGTGAGGGCTTTCACCATAAGGGGACCACTTTGGAGTTCATCCATTTGTACTTATTATAAACGACAAAAAGAAAATAATGAGTCATCTTTACATAAAAAAAAATTGGGTCCAGTACCGAAACCTTTGTGCTACGAGTCTTTCTTCAAGGGTTGACATCAATGACAACCAACCTTAATCAACAATCTACCCCTATAGCATTGATGGCAAGACTCTGATGCAATACTCAAATCATATCACTCATGCTCCCCCTAGAACTACGCCTCTGTCCTTTGCATCTGATGAATCTCTCCCCCTTTGTCATCAATGGCAAAGTTATCTTTCCATCCGGGGCTGCTCCCCCTGATCGAACTGTCCTCTTATGGTGCTTCCTCATGTACATCTAAGACATATAAGATAAACATTCAAAAGAATTCATTTTGGAGTAGAAATAATTTCGAGTCTCTGGTGAAGATACTCAAAGGCTTCCCGTGCAAGTGGTTTTGTATATATGTTTTCCACTTATTCTTTTGTGCCCACATACTCAACTTTGATGTTCTTTTCTGCAACCTGCTCCCGTAGAAAGTGATACTTGATTGGAATGTGCTTCGTCTTAGAGTGCATTACGGGGTTCTTTGAGATACTAATGGTGCTTGTATTATCACAATAAATTGGAATGGGATGATGATACTCAACCTATATATCTGTCAGAGTTTGTTTCATCCAAAGAACTTGTGTACAACATGATGCTGCTGCAATATACTCTGCCTTGACTGTAGATAAAGATATTGATGATTGTTTCTTGCTTAGCCATGATACTAAACACTCACCCAAGTATAACACTGCTCCACTGGTGCTTTGTCAGTCATCAATACAACCTGCCCAATCTGCATCTGTGTAGGCAATAAGTGATAGGTCCTTTCCTTTTGGATACCATGATCCAAACTCTTATATTCCTTTGAGATATCTAAAAATCCTCTTCACTGCTAATACATGTGATTCCTTTGGTGCTACTTGAAATCGTGCCACCTGTCCAACTACATGCATTACATATGGTCTAGATGCTGTCACATATAGTAGGCTTCCAATCATTGACCTGTATTGCCTCTGATATGTAGACTTTGAATCATCATCTTTGCTCAACTTACAATTGGTTTGCATGGGAGTGATAACTGGTTTACAATCTTCCATTCCAAACCTCTTCAACATTTATCTGATATACTTGGTTTGAGAAATAAAAATTCCTTGGTTGCTTTGACGTATCTGAAGTCCCAGAAAGAAGGATAGTTCTCCAAGTAATGACATTTCAAATTCATTCTGCATATCTTTTGCAAATTTATGGCGTAACGTGTTATCATCACTACCAAAAATAATATCATCAACATAAACTTCAATTAATAAAATATTACCTTGACTTACCTTGATGTAGAGGTTGCTGTCTGCAGTTCCTTTTATGAACCTTGCATGCTATAGATACTTATCCAATCTAGAGTACCATGCTCTAGGATCCTGTTTTAGACCATACAAGGCCTTCTTTAATTTACACACATAATCTGTGTTTTCTGACAACTAAAATCCTTCTGGTTGTTCAATGTAGACTTCTTCTTCAAGTTCCCCATTCAGGAAAGCCGATTTTACATCCATTTGATACATTTTAATATTTTTGGAGCATACATAAGCTAAAACTAAATGAATTGCTTCCATTCTGGCAACTGGGGTAAATGTTTCTTCAAAGTCGATTCCTTCAACTTGTGCATATCCTTTACATACCAATCTAGATTTGTTCCTTGTAACCTGTCCATCTTCATTCAATTTATTATTGAAGACCCACTTTGTGCCGATCACATTCTTATTCTTTGGTCTTGGAACTAGTTCCCAAGTGTCATTTTTCTTTATTTGATCCAGTTCTTCATCCATGGCCTTTTTCCAAAATTCATCCTTGTTGGCTTCTTCAAAATAGTTAGGTTCAATTGTAGATGAGAGTGCTAGGTGTGTTTGTTTTGGTGAACATATTATTCTTCTAGTCTCAACTCCTGCATCTTTGTTTCCGATAATCTGTTCTGAAGGATGATTCTTCTATACTCATTTATTGGGTGTCTTTGGAGACACTTGCTGAACTTTCTCTTCTACTTTTGTCGGATTCTCTTCATCTTCCTCTTCTACTTCTTTTTCATCTTCTACTTCTAAGAGTTGTTTCATTGATTCATTTTCTTCTTCCTTTGATTCTGGTCTGCCTGTTTCATCAATTGTCACGTTGATGCTTTCCACAACTTTGTTCAATCTTAGATTGTAACACTTGTATGATTTCCTTGTACTTGAGTAACCAACAAGTACTCTTTTTTCCACACGAGAGTCAAACTTTCCCATTCTACCATCTTTTCTTTTGATATAGCATTTGATTCCAAAAACTATGAAGTGCTTCACATTTGCTAGTCTTCCTTTCCATAGCTCGCAAGGAGTTTTGTCAGTGTTGTTTCTAAGCATTACTCTATTTTGAATGTGAACTGTTGTATGCACTTCCTGTGTCCAAAAAATATCTGTCAATTTTGAATCCATTAGCATTGTTTGAGCCATTTCTTGTACTGTCCTGTTCTTTCTTTCAACAACTCCATTTTGTTGAGGTGTCCTAGCAACGAATAATTTCCTTTTTATTCCATGATTGCTGCAGTAGTCCATAAATTACTTTGAGGTGAATTCTTCTCCATTATCAGATCTCAAGCATTTGATTCTTGAATCCATCTCACTTTCAACCATTTCCTTGTAGATCATGATGTTTTCAAAAGATTCTGACTTATTCTTGAGAAAGAAAACTATAGTCTTTCTTATATAATTATAAACTAATAACATAAAGTATCTCTCACCTTTTAAGCCCTTTGTTGTAGTTGGTCCAACTAGATCAGTATGCACAATTTCCATTGGTCTTGTCATTGAATATTCCTTTTATTTGAACCTGGTCTTTGTTTTCTTTCCTTGTTGACAATGCTTGCATGAAGTGTTGGTTGGTTTCGTGATTTGGAGCATTTCTCTAACTGCTTCTATTTTGCTGAATTTGACAAGGTTATCAAAATGCATGTGACCCATTCTTCTGTGCCATAGCCAACTTTCATCTTCCTTTCCTAGACAACATTTTTCATTTCCAATTTTACTTAACACATATATGTTACTTGAAGTTCTTGCAGCTGTAGCAATCAATTTCCCTGAACCTTCTTTTTTTATCTCACACTTTTGTGAATCGAAAGTAACTTTATGACCTTGGTCACACATTTGACTCACACTTAAAAGATTATGTTTCATATCTTCTACTAGTAGAAAATTTTCTGCCTTTTCATTCTTGTTCCCAATTCAGACCATGCCTTTTCCAATGATTTTGGTTGAAACATCATTTCTGAAGGAGACTAATCCATCTCTTTCCTTTCGTAATGTAAGAAACTTGTTTCTATCAACTTTCATGTGTTTTGAACATGCACTGTCAACATACCAACCATGTTTCTTCTGCTTATCTTGTAGAGCGAGTGTGCATTCTTCATTTCTATACTGATCTTGCTTTCGTATCCATGTCGTTTTCTGAGGTTCCTGTTTGTGACTATTGTTATTCTGTTGAGGTTCTTTAGGAGGGACTGTCATTCTGCAATCTTTGGCCACATGTCCAAAATTGTTACATTTATAACATTCCACTTCAGTGCTCAAAGATTCAAACCTGTTGTAACTTCTTCTCTGTGTTTCACTAGGTCTTCTTGAATAACCCCTTTGTGTATGACTCTCAGAGTTTTTATTGTTCAATTTGTTATTTCTGCAATTTACAGCTTTATGTCCAAAATTATTACATGCATAACATAAACCAAAAAATATAGTTTGATACCTGGGATTTGAGGATCTTCTGAAAGTATGTGCTCTTATGAATCCTTCTTCTTCTTGAGGCCTATCTGTTGGTTGTTGATTCTGAAATTTGACTCTTCTCGATGGAGGAGTATCCCTATAATCTTCCTTGTATATCCTTCTATCCCCTTTGATTGTTTCTGCATAGTTTTTTGGATATGTTTCTTGCTCTGTTTTTTTGGAGCTTGATCCCTTTTCTGTCTGATTGTATCAAAGTCCGGTCTTATCAAGATGAGATTTTTGACTGATGATAATGTCATCCAAAAGTTTTGAGCTATTCTGCATATTTTTCTTTTGAATATCCTTTCTTAGTGTGAAAAT
>JASDQU011401916.1:0-28341 GCA_032191745.1 Picea mariana
GCAACAGGTAGGACCTGAACTCAACGTTTGAATGCAAGGAAGTCTTAAACCAGCAGCTACCTGTCCTTGACAATCCTGTATACTCAGCGATGGAGGCCTCATCTATAATGAATTCTTCTTTACCTACTTTGGCAACTCTGCCATCATATGAAAGTGAAAATGTCTCAGCGACCTGTTGATGAAAGGTCGTTAACTTCTCACAGTATGAGAAGATGCCAACCTTTTTGAAGCATTCTGCCACTTCGGGGTGTTCTTCGAAGTACCAGATCCCATCTGCCTCTGATCTTAATGCAGGACCGGACCTTGACATGACTGAGAGTGGACTGTGTCTGGAACTATGACCAACCAGGTATCCGAACAAGGGTTCCAGAATCTAAGGATATGGTCAATGTTATTTGCAAACAGACTGTTGAATGATTGGACAGGGTATAGGGTTTTTACAAATGTATTGGAGATTCGGCAGACATTCGAATGACAGACTGACAGGGGCACCGAATCTTCAACTTTTCGGGGGGGAATACACTTATGGAGTTTTTTACAGAACAGGAATTGCAGACCAAGATGTGTGGAAATACCGACCCATAGCTATGTGACAGTTAGGAAGGGAAAACCGAAATTTCAACCTTTTCGGGGCAAATGAATTCCTGAAATTTTTTTAACAGAGAAAGGTTTGCAGCTTACCCGATAACCCACTCCGCATTACTCAGCTCGAGCTCCCTGCTTGAATTTGGAGACCACATTCCAATCACCCAAATGGAGGAACTGAGATTTGAGAATCACGATTTGCTTGAAAATCGCGTGTTTGGCAAATATCTTCAGCGATCTCCGAGATCTATATGACGTTTGGAGTTTTAAACTGAACACATAACCTGTCAATTAATCATGAACCTATTTGTTGCTGAGAGGGAATGAAACTCCGTGCGACCGTGACTGACTGTCATTGATTAGTGTAGATTTGGAGATGACGTGCTAAGGATAATGCGCCGAAATTTGGAGCCTTTCAGTCGAAATCACGAACGATCATCATGTCCTCCAACGCGAGCTTATCGGCGGTTTGAAACTTCCATCATTGCAACGTTTTGACACATGGCTCGTGCGAAAGCATGAGCTTTCTTTTTGCTCGACCAAACCCTTTCGGTGGTTGCTTTTCATTTCAAATCGACCATTTGTCTGACGAAACCGAACGCTTTCGGTGGTTAATGAGCACGCCGGGGGCTCGTCCAAACCACCGAAAGTCGTTGTTTTCCACCTTTTGGATAAAACCAAGTATCAAAAATTTTATTGAAGTATGAAAACAGAAAACTAGCTGAGCATGCAACCAATAGCTTAGGATATCCTCTACAAAGTTCAACCAAAAGGACGGTTTTACTTTGGGAGTTAACAGGTACAAACCCTCGTAATCACCAACCTACTCTTACATATATTCACAGACACCAATCTACTGGAGACACCAATCCCCGCTGCTAAGCACCAACTTAGCAAGAGACGCCAATCACTTTGTTTGAGTGACACTGACCTTAAAGTTACAATTTATTCTTTAGTCCATATAGCTTATTAAAAAGATGATATTATTCACATTACCTTCATTGAGTCTACTTGATACTTCTACCTTCACTAGGTGTAACCAAAATTTGAATTTCCAAATGAACTTTATGGTAACTTTCTCAAAGCTTGTTGTTTTTGGGCTCTTGTATCTAGGTGGATATCGGTGGCCACCCACCTTTTCCAGCTGGCTCAAAACAACTTTCTGGCAATTTTGGTAATTTACTATTTTTAGCAGTTTTTCGGGTCCTGAACTTCCGGAGCCGTTTTGAGGCCCTAAACGACATTTTTTTGGGTATCTTCCGATCAAAAAGTTTCATCATGAAATTTTCATCAACAGTTCAAGTCCTCGGATAAATATTTCCAATGGGCTATCGTGCGCCTAAAACAGAGATCGTATGCAAAAGTTACGACCCTAGGAAGTTGATGTACTGACTTACCCAAATGGGTCCCACATGACTTTTGGCGTTTCATCTCCCAGGGTTAGGTTTTTGGATGTCTATGGTTTTTGACACTCCTGTTTATTGTAAAAATGCCTTCAAATCCTCATTGTAAACATCTTCTTGCGAATGAGCGTAGCCGTCACATCTCTTCTCAGAGATAAGTCGCCACCATTCCAACAAGATTTTTTTCCACTGCATTTTATAGTTTCAACTTATTTCCTTGTTGAATAGAAAACCAGTTTTACTGTATCTTTGTTATTATGTGTTAAGCATCTGTTAATAACCTATAGTCATTTCATTATGCTCATAAAATCTGGATCAGTGGTATCAGAGCGGTCTTCTCCTTGTTGTCTTAATGCATGTCCCCAACGAGATCAGAGTACACAGAATTGGGTCTTGATCTTGTTTCTCTTGAGGACCAAAGCTCTCGCACACCCAAGTGACCTCTCATGGAAGGAGAAAAGAAATATGACAGGAAAGGAGATCCTTTCAAAATGTTTCTTGAGGAAGCCCTCATGAAACAGAGGAATGAGATGATGGATAGTTTTGTGCAAATCCTTCGGCGGATACCAACATGCGATGCATCTTCTTCAAGCGGAGGCGCCACCCCCTTCAAGGTACAAATAAACTTTGATATTCATGTATTTGAAGGTCAGATAGATAAATATGGTGTAGACAAGTGGTTGAATCTACTAAAAGAGTATTTTCTATCCACAACTTTTCGAATAGAGAAAATATTACTTTTGCGCTCCTCAAAGCCATTCCCCATGTCAACGATTGGTGGGAAACTTTCTGTGAGAAAAAGGAAACATAGGAACCCTTGTTATTTATAGTCACGACCACCTGGAAATCCTTCAGGGATGTTACTAATGAACAATACTACCCTGTTGGAAGTTATGATGACTTGTATACCAAATGGACCACACTGCGGCAAGAAAGAGACCAACTAGTGCCAGAGTTCACAAATATCTTCCATACCTTGTGCACCAAGATGGGTATCAAAGACTTAGAGTGAAATATGGTGATAAAGTATCGTGGTGCCCTGCATAGATACATCCATACCAAAATGGAATTTCTTGACATCTCGTCCTTGGGCACGGCCTACCGATATGCCGTCAAAATCGAGCAGAAGCTCAAACAAAAGACACAACAATTTGGGCTCGGGAACCCCTCACAACAAAAGCCAGGAAATGGCAGCTCCAACCCACAGAACAAAGGACAGAGAAAAGATGGACAGTATCAGGACAAGCAGTCCAAGCCGCAAGCAAATAAGGACACAAGAAAGAAAAAGAAAGATAGTGGGAAGTGGTGCGACTTCCATAAGAGCGCTTGGCATAACACTGTGTTGAGGAAAATATATGAAATGATCTTACTCAAGCATTTTTAGATTCTTCTTGGCTAAAGAAAAATAGATGGGAATAACACCCTATGTTTATAAACAACAAAAATAACATCCTAACTCACAATTATTAATTACGAGTGCTTAGGCTAGTCTTTTATCAACAAAAAGCTTGCTGGAAATTCACTTTTTATGTAATTTTCCGAACATATAAGTTGCTGAAATAAATGTAAAGATAGAAKAAAAGTCACCAAGATGATAATCAAGACAGATGAGACATAAAGCAATCCTTTATTTCATTCAAATTCACCAAAGAGTCATTTTCTTTACAAAATCTCATGCATAAATTTTGGACCAAAGTCAAACTTAGACATCCCCGATGGAACATACAAAAGGACCTCTGACAGAAAACCAAAACTAAACTCTAAAAGCTGGATCAACTTGCCACATATTGTTGCCCATTCGACTCTACACAATAGCCTTTCTCAGTTATGAAAACTAATTCACAAATAGACAAGTCTACATAGACTATCAAAGATAGATCAACACCTCTGAAAAACAAGTGTCTGAATGATGTGATTCAACCCTGAATATTGTTGTCTACAATAAGACCCTGCTATCATAAAACATAATTAGGCTTGTGATGAATAAATGAATGAATGAAAACTGAACTATCTCAACATAAACTCAAAGAGAAAACCTTATTATGCTTCAACTTCTATCCTCTTCTTGTTTCTCCCTTTCCTCTTGCTTTTAACAAATTAGAATTGGTTGAAGTAGTTGAACCAACTCATTAGTTAGGTTAATTAAAAGACTCAACTAACTTTAGTTAGGGGGAAGAGTAATAATTATAATAAGGGTCATAATAAATAATAACTAGTAGGCGGGACCCCTTATGACTCCCTTTTGTTCATAACAATCATAACAATCATAACATAACCATTAATTAAGTAAAACACACCTCCTTGTGTCTCCCATCAACATATTCACTTTTGGCAATTTTAGCTTATGAAATTTGAAATTATTTTCAAAAATATTACTCATATATCCAAAATAAAACATGCTGTCCAAAATTTCCTGAAGTCAACAGTCATCAACAATGGATAAAAATAAAAACTCAAAAGCCATATTTTCCAGTCTGTGACGAAACAATTCCTTGATTGTTGTTGTCACCTCTTGATTTTCCTGAATTTTCCTTTGGCTATGCAGAGCCTTTAGGCTTAATCTCCCTAATCACGTGGGAACAATCGTCCCTCAAATGCATTCGGGAAGACACGGATTTGTCAGAGCCATTGGAGGGTGAGGAAGGGGCAACAGTGGATTTTCCTTTGTCAAGGGCATGGTGGGCCTCAGTCTTCAATCTCTTTCTAACATGGGAGGATTGTAATGGCGAGTGTTCAGGGGTAGCTTGGACAATCGGGTTAATAGGCAGAGGAGCAGGCAAGGACAAGTTGGGCCAGCCACAATGTTGGGAGACTATCAGGTGGACAATATTCTATCATCCATCATTTTTTGGGACCTCGAGTTGCAATGAGACATGAGGATGTACAGGGATACCGGGGGCCTGTGGGGCTTGGAAAGGAGGACTTTCAGGCCTAGGTTGGACTATTCCCTACCCAATCCAATTGAAAAATCTAGTATGAAACAATTGGTCAAGCTCTTGTGAATCAACATCAAAATGTATGGAGAACCTGGGCCTTCTTGGGCCTCAATTCCAATTACCTATACCTATGTTTCCTCGGCCATGGATACCTCGACTGAAAAAACTCATCCTGCATGCGTGATTGATTAGCAAATATTCTTTTAAATAACCATACATGACAACTCTTAAAAATATGAAATAGATTTGGCTCAGCAATGTATCAGACTCATGCAATCCAATCCATACAAATTGTTTTACTGTTAATCAATGAGCAGGGGGTGAAAAGGGTTCCAGGATATGAAAGGGGTTTGTATTGAGCGAAACATGATGCAACGAGGGGGAAAATAACATGGTTACTTCTCAATGACAACAACAATCAACCGGTCCCCGAGGTGTAGGACAGTCGGTGACGGAGTGTGTTGTTAAGCCACTCCGTGATGTTAAAGTCACCGGTTCTAAACCTGCGGGGACAAAAAATCCAACCATGTTAAGGGTTGGTGTGGCTCAGGCCGGGTGCGATCCCCGGGTGATTTTGACGGCTTAGATGCCCCTGAGTCGCGGTTTCTCAAGCCACAGGTTAATCGCAGGTCCTGCACAAATTAACAAACAAAAAAAAGACAACAACAATCAACCGCAAAGAAAACCAATAAAACATCACTGTAATCCACACAAGACACTGCCACTTTCCACTGTTTTCACACCGAATTTATCTTGACTATAATCAATATCAGAACAGGGAGTGAAAAAATGAATATGGGAAGGTGATGGGATTTGTAATTAGTGGAAAATTGATGCAGGAGCATCGCAAGTAAGCGCACGTGGAGGACAACTGGATATGCACCAGTGCGCATTTTGAAATTTAAAAGATGAAACATTAATGTAATAGCTGGAAGGATGTAATTACTCTTAAATGTTTTGGGGATTGTAATGCAGATCTAATGCAGATCTTGAGCGTTGCTCTCATCTGTCAGTTAGAGGCATTTAATGTAATAAATGAAAAGTAGTTGTAGTCTTTAATTTTGATAAGATAGCTTATAATTGTAGGAGGGAAAACTCAATAAATCTCCCTCGTATGTATGGTATTGTATCATTATTCTCATTGTAAGATAGTAGAGCAAGAGAGCATAAGAGAACAGAGAAGAAGATAGATTGTAGAAGTTCTTTGAGTAGATAGTTGTTGCTATTGAAACCATGTATAGAAGCACTTGAATTGATATAAGAAGGCTTTGATCCAATTTCATGGTGTTGTTATGGTTACTATTTGCATCTATTGAATGGTATGTTTACATTTTACTTATATGCTCTGTTTGAATTTGTTTCAATGCTTATGTGTATGATTTCATGTTGAATGTATGAATTCTATGAGAGGGAGAGTATGAGTTTCAATTGTTTCTCGTCCTGAGAATTCTTGCAAGGAGTGCAGTGAAGGTCAACAAGGAGTGTGTTGACAAGATTATGAGTTTTACCTCAGAAAATCTCAGGAGAGATAGATTTGTTCTTATACCAACATAAGTGCAAATATAGCACAGAGTCGTGCAAGGTGTTCATAGGCCAGGTTGGAGTCTTAGAATTGTTTCCAACACAAGGAAGTAGTTGAAGAACTTTTTTTGCAAGGAGTGCGCAGAATTGGAGTGTTTGGATAATCAGAGATTATTGTGGAAGGTCGCGAGGAGTGCGTGCAAGAATTCCCTAGAATCCTTGAGTTTGCAGCAAGAACCAAGCTCAGGAGGGATAGAGACTTCGAAGAGTTCGAAGGAGGATGAGAGTCGAAGTCACCTTAGAGAAACCAAGCTCAAGAGGAAAGACGCCAAGTTATTTGGTGAGGAGTCTTTGAGAGCCTGAACGGACGGTTGAAATTCTCAGAGGGAGAAACACCATTTTTTTGTGGACCATTGGATCCAGTAGATCAACAAAGAGGATAATACTGAGTGTCTTTTGACACTTGCAATCTCAGAAGAGATAACATCTATTAGATCCCAAGGAGTGTGAGCTGTCGATTGGGCACTCCGAGATATCGACATTTCGAGAGTCAGGAGTGTGGAGAAAGTTGTTTTCGAGAATTGCGAGTCACGAAATCATGATAGGAGAAGGAAGAATATGGAGCGTTGGATCACGGGAACCCGGGATCGTTGATTTGGCATAAGCGGTCATCGCAATTTCAGACTTCGGGAGAAGGGGAGAGGGCAACTTCACAAATCCTCGATATGCGAAATCTCGACATTATCTGGACCGTCAGATCGTGGGAAGAATCGGGACCGTTGATCTGTTGCAAAGAAATATCAACATTTTGGATATCGGGTGAAGGGAGAAAAGCTACATTGCATATCCCCGATATGAAAAATACCGATGCGCTTGAAGGTTGGGCCACAGGTCACAGCCGAGGGTCACATCAGTGAAGAGTTGAAGGGAGGATCTAGGGACCGTTATCCCATTTTGGGATTTCGAGAATCAGAGGAGTCAAGGTGCCTTGTAGCAGAAGTCTCGATATTGCGAAACCTGACGTGCCTTTTGGGGTTAAGGATGTGGTCACGCCAGTGGTCACTTGGATTGGAGGCTCATGTCTAGCACATGTTCACACGGGCGAGGCTTAGAAAAGGACCTATGGTCTTTAAGTGTTGAAGGTTCCAACAGGGACCGAGGAGTCAATTCGACTTAGGAATTTGAAGATCCAAAGATCGAGAGGCCAACAGATCCTGCCGAGGTGGGGGTCTTCATTAGATGGTATCAGAGCTAACAACTTTTGTTTTCTATAGAGGGAAGATAGGGAACAATTGTGATTTTAATTCTACGTGGATGGATTGAAACTATGCCTCTAAGAAGACATCAAGAGAGGCCTATTCCCGATTCAGCCATGGAGAGGGAGATGAGAAAACTTCGTGCTCGATTGGATGCTATGGAGACAACACAAAGACAGACACCTGATACTGGAGATATCAATGAGGCTAAAAGTGAGAACAAAGATGGAGCCGAAGAAGAAGTTGTAGCCAAAGATGTTGCAAAGGAACACATATTTAAAGTTGTTGCAAGGATAGGTTCCAGATAAAAAATGGACATCCTGATGTATGAAGGCAACTTAGACATTGAGGAGCTACTAGATTGGTTTAGAGCTCTGGATAAATATTTCGATTATGAAGAAATCGAGGAAGATAAGAGGTTAAACATGCTGTCACTAGACTGAAAGGGCATGCAACACTGTGGTGGGATGAACTACAGGCTGATAGGTGTTGCAAAGGMAAACAAAGAATCAAAATATGGGATAGGATGGTCGCCAATATGAAAGCCAAATTCATACCCATAGATTATCAAATCAATATGTTTYGAAGGATGTATAATTTAAGACAGAAAGGGATGACAATGAAGGAATATACAGAGGAATTTTACAGATTAAATATCAGAGCTAGTCATCGTGAGAGTGATGATGAAAAGGTCGCCATATATATGAATGGMTTGAGATATGAGGTTCGGGATGATATGAGCATGGTGACAATCAGGAATGTAGAATATGCTTATCATATTTCTTCAAAGGAAGAARTGAAATTAGCCCGAAAGCAAGGTCAAAGGGGCAGAGGTAGAAGTCAGAATATAGGCAAAGAAGTTGCCCAGGACAGAGTACAAAAGCCCAAGGATGAAGAGAAGAAACCTCATAACCATCCATAAAGGGGAGGAAGTTCACAGGGAAGACAATATGTCAACATGAATACTTTTTCTCGAGCAAGAGGAAGAGGAAGAGGCAGAGGTGGTGAAATAAAGTGTTTTGTCTGTGGAAAGATTAGACACAAGTCTTGGGAATGTACCGATAGAAAAAGAGATGGAGGAGGTGAAGCTTACATTTCAGAAGTGAAAAGGTGAAATGTTGAGGTAGAATATGCAGAAGGCGGAAGATCCTTAATGATGAGTAAAATTCTCTTGAAGCCGAAGAAAGAAGTGGAGAATCCAGTCTAGAGGAACAATTTATTTAGGACTACTTGCAAGGCTAAGGATAGGGTATGCAAAGTGATAGTTGACAGTGGAAGCACAGATAATCTAGTATCCACAGAGATGGTGTAAAAGATGGAATTGGAGACAGTTGCACATCCGAGCCAATATAAAATTCCGTGGTTGCAAAAAGGACATCAGGTAATTGTCACTAAACAATGTTTAGTTGAATTTAAGATAGGGGGTTATAGAGATGATATCTTATGTGATGTTATTCCCATGGATGTCTGCCATCTTTTGTTGGGGAGACCGTGGCAATATGACAGAAATTTCATTCATGGCGAAAGAAAGAACACCTATACCTTGGAAAAGAATGGTAAGATGCATATGTTGCTGCCAATTGAAAACAAAAAGGAGAAAGCAGAAGCAAGAAATACTATACTTCTCATGAGTGGGAAGGAAATTTTGGATGAAGTCAAGAAAGGTGAAGAAATGCAGTTTTCTGTGGTGAGAAAACCCAAATTCATCTTGACCAATACCTCGATAGATGATCTACTTGAGAAAATTCAATAACTGATGGAGAATTTCGCTGATATAGTGGTGGATGATTTTCCTTGTTCATTGCCACCCATCAGAAGTATAAGCCATCGCATTGACCTTATACCAGAAGTGAGTTTGCAAAACAAAGTAGCGTACAAATTGACGCCGTAGGAGAATGAAGAAGTCAAAAAGCAAGTCCATGATTTGATGGACAAAGGATTGATCAGAGAAAGCTTGAGTCCATGCGCTATACCAGTAGTGTTAAGTCCAAAGAAGGATGGTGGATGGAGGATGTGTATAGACTCAAGGGCTATAAACAAAATCACCGTCAGGTATAGATTTCCTTTACCTAGGATGGATGACTTGATGGATTGCTTGAGTGGGGCAAAGTGTTTTTCAAAAATTGATTTGAAGAGTGGATATCACCAGATTAGGATGAGGGAAGGTGATGAATGAAATACAACATTCAAGATGAATGAAGGATTGTATGAATGGCTTGTGATGTTGTTTGGATTGACGAATGCACCAAGTACTTTCATGAGGTTAATGAACAAAGTCTTGAAGGATTTCATTAGAAAGTTTGTAATTGTGTATCTTGATGATATACTGATCTTCAGTAAGACTGAGGAAGAGAATTTGAGACATTTAAATATAGTGATGAGGAGGTTGCAGCAAGAGAAGTTGCTGATAAATCTAAAGAATTCGTCTTTCATGAAGACAAAACTCATTTATTTGGGTTTTGTGATCTCTTCGAATGAGTTGAAGATGGATCCGGAGAAGGAAAAAGAAATCAAAGAATGGCCATCTCCAAGGAATATATTTGAAGTCAAAAGCTTCCATGGACTAGCCAGTTTTTACAGGAAGTTCATCATAAATTTTAGTGGGATTAGTGCACCAATGATGGACACAGTCAAGAAAAAACACAAATCTTTTCATTGGACAGAGGAAGCAGAAAGAAGTTTCAGGTTGTTGAAGGAGAAGATAACTGGACAGCTAGTTCTGGTCCTGCCAGATTTCAATAAAACATTTCAAGTGGGATGTGACACAAGTGGATTTACGATTGGATCAGTATTGAGTCAAGACAATAGACTAGTTGCATACTTCAGTGAGAAGCTGAATGAGACCAAGATGAAATATTCCACACATGATAAAGAGTTCTATGCAATCATACATGCGTTGAAGAAATGGAGGCACTACCTGGTTCCGAAAGATTTCATTTTGTATAGCAATAATCATGCTTTACAATTTATAACCAGACAGGATAAATTGAACCAGAAACATGCAAAATGGGTTGAATTTATGAAAAACTTTACTTTTGTTATAAAGCACATTTTTGGAACTGCTAACAAGGTTGTTGATGCATTGAGCATGAATTGTTTGATTCTGCAGGAGTTTCATGTGAATACCTTAGGTTTTGATAGCCTTAAGGGTATGTACAGAGATTATTCATATTTCAAGGATGCTTATGAAGCATGTGAGAATCCTGTTCTGAGATATAGAAGCCAATGGATTGAATATTTAATTTAGGATGGACTATTATTTATATGAAATCAGTTGTGTATCCTGAAGAGTTCTATGAGAGAGAACCTTTTGAAGGAAAAACATAGTGGGGGATTGGTTGGACATTTCGACCATGATAAAAAATTTGCGCAACTGAACAACTTGTATTATTGGCCAGGGATGAGGACAAATGTCAAGAAATTTGTCAACAGATGTAGAATTTGCTAGCATGCAAAGGGGAAAAGATAGAATATAGGGTTGTATATTCAACCATTGCCGATACCAGAGAGGATGTGGGACACGATAAGCATGGATTTTGTGTTAGGACTACCGAGGAAACATAGAGGTTGTGATTCCATATTCGTGGTAGTCGACAGATTCTCAAAAATGGCACATTTTATTCCATGTCAGAAATCCAGTGATGCAACACACATTGCAAATCTATTTTTCAAAGAAGTTGTTTCACTTCATGGTTTACCCAAGAGTATTATTTCGGACAAGGTTACCAAATTTGTTGGTCATTTCTGGAGGACACTATGGAAGAAGTTGGGGACAGATTTATCTTTTAGCTCAGCATATCACGCTCGGACGGATTGACAGAATGAGGTAGTAAATCGAAGTTTGGGGGACTTATTGAGGAGTTTAGTAGATGAACATCATAGCCAGTGGGATTAGATCCTGCCACAAGCAAAATTTGCATATAATGACTCACCTAACCGGAGCACAGGACAGAGCCCATTCCAGATAATGTATGGAATGCAGCCAAGGGGAGTATCTGAGTTGAGAGACTTAGAGCAGAGTGAGTTCAGGAGTGTTGGAACGGAAGATTTTTCAACAGAGATGCAGGAGATCCATAGTAAGATTAAAGAATGGTTGCAGAGTTCCAACCAGGAATACAAGCGTAGAGTAGATCAACATAGAAGAGAGATTCAATTCGAAGTGGGAGATTTGGTCTTAGCGCACCTTAGAAAAGAAAGGTTCCCAAGGGGAATGTATAATAAACTAAAGATGAAAAAGATAGGGTCGTGTAAGATTTTATGAAAATTTGAGGCAACTGCTTATGAGATAGAATTTCCAAATGGTGTGGGAATATCACCCATATTCAACGTAGAATATTTGTATCCTTGCAGAGTAGATGAAGCAAGAGGAGTAGAAAGTCAGAAGGAAATTTAGTGGGTTAAACAAATGCATGTAGCTGAAAAGCCGCAGATGGAAAAGATCATTGATCAAAGAGTTAGCAAGAAAACCTGGAGAAAGACATATCTTGAGTATTTGGTAAAGTGGAAAGGACACCCGATTGAGGATGCCAGTTGGGAAAGTGAAGAAGATATCCAGAAACATGGACAGACAGTGCAGGAGCTCATGGACAGGAGTCCATAAATTTTTTTCATCTAGAGGAGTATGATGCAGGAGCATCACAAGCAAGCGCAAGTGGAGGATAGTTGGATATGCACCAGCATGCATTTTGAAGACATTTTGAAATTTAAAAGATGAAACATTAATGTAATAGTTGGAAGGATGTAATTACTCTTAAATGTTTTGGGGATTGTAATGCAAGTATGTTGCTCTCATCTGTCGGTTGGAGGCATTTAATGTAATAAATGTAAAGTAGTTGTAGTCCTTAATTTCGATAAGATATCTTAGAATTGTAGGAGGGAAAACTCAAGAAAGATCCCTCGTATGTATGGTATTGTATCATTATTCTCATTGTAAGATAGTAGAGAAAGAGAGCATAGGAGAGCATAGAAGAAGATAAATTGTAGAAGTTGTTTGAGTAGATAGTTGTTGCTATTGAAACCATGTACAAAAGAACTTGAATTGATATAATAAGGCTTTGATCCAATTTCATGGTGTTGTTATGGTTACTGTTTGCATCTATTGAATGGTATGTTTACAATTTACTTATATGCTCTATTTGCATTTGTTTCAATGCTTATGTGTATGATTTCATGTTGAATGTATGAAGTCTGTGAGAGGTAGAGTATGAGTTTCAATTGTTTCTCATCTTGAGAATTCCTGCAAGGAGTGCAGTGAAGGTCCACAAGGAGTGCGTTGACAAGATTCTGAGTTTTATCTCAGAAAAGCTCAAGAGAGATAGAGTTGTTCTTATACCAACATAAGTGCAAATATAGCACAGAGTCATGCAAGGTGGGCACAGGCCAGGTTGGAGTCTTAGAATTTTTTCCAACCCAAGGAAGCGGTTGAAGAACTTTTGTCACAAGGAGTGCATGGAGTTGGAGTGTTTGGATAATTAGATATTATTGTGGAAGGCCGCGAGGAGTGCGTGCAAGAATTCCCTAGAATCCTTGAGTTTGCAGCAAGAACCAAACTTAGGAGGGATAAAGACTTAGAAGAGTTTGAAGGAGGACAAGGGTCGAAGCCACCTCACATAAACCAAGCTCAGGAGGAAAGATGTCAATTTATTTGGTGAGGAGTCTTTGAGATCCTGAACGAACGGTTGAAATTCTTGGAGGGAGAAACACCGATTTTCCATGGACCGTTGGATCCAGTAGATCAACGAAGAGGATAGGACTGAGTGTCTTTCAACACTCACAAGCTCAAGAGAGATAACAGATGTTAGATCCCAAGGAGTGTGAGCTATCAATTGGGTACTCCGACATATCGGCATTTCGGGAGTCGGGAGTGTGGAGAAAGTTGTTTTCGGGAATTGCGAGTCGCAAAATCCTGATAGGGAAAGGAAGAATCTGGAGCATTAGATCACGGGAACCTAGGACCGTTGATCTAGCATAAGTGGTCATCGTGATTTCAAACTTTGGGAGAAGGGAAGAGGGCCACTTAAAAAATCCCCGATATGCGAAATTCCAACGCAATCTGGACCATCAGATCATGGGAATAATCGGGACTGTTGATCTGTTGCGAAGAAATATCGGCATTTCGGATATCGAGCGAAGGGAGAAAATCTACATTGCATATCCTCGATACGTGAAATCTCGACCCGCTCGAAGGTTGGGCCCCAGGTCGCAGTCGAGGGTCACATCAGTGAAGAGTTGAAGGGAGGAGCTAGGGACCATTAGCCCATTTCAGGATTTCAGGAATCAAAGGAGTTGGGGTGCCTTGCAGCGGATGTCACGATATTGCGAAACCCGACGTGCCTTTTGGGGTTAAGGTTGTGGTCATTCCTATGGTCACGTGCAGTGGAGGCTCATGTCTAGCACATGTTCGCGAGGGTGGGGCTTAGAAAAGGACCTATGGTCTTTAAGTGTTAAAGGTTCCAGCAGGGACCGAGGAGTCATTTCGGCTTAAGAATTTGAAGATCCAAATACCGGGAGGTCAGCAGATCCTGTTGAGGTGGGGGGCTGCATCAAAAATGAAATAATGGAAGGGAAGAAGAATGATTACTGTTCATGAAATTAATTAAGTGATCCGTAAAATATTCTGCGAAAAGAGATGCACCAACCAACAATCATTATGAACAAATAACAATTATTGTTCCTAATCAAATACCCAACACACTGCCATCACAAGACAATATGCATTTCAAACAATCTATAAAGAGAATTTTGTTCTTTTCTTTGCGTCTTATAACAATTTCCAAACAGTAACCATTCCACTCTGTTAACCATCAAAATCAACCACTGCCCATACATTACTTCAATCAACAAATATACTCAAATTCATGTTTCCAAAATTAACAATGAAGTCACAGTATCACTGCAATCGGGTTTGTCATTTTAAATGCAATGATATTCGTTAAACATATATAGGCAGTAACCAAATAATCAAGATCGAATTGCCAAAACCCGAATTGAGAATTAAAAAGACAACAACCACCATTCCAACACAAGCTATACGCTGAATAATTCAATCATGCAAGTGTAACTCCATCACTGTGTAAGCTCAATTTAATGTGACTCTAAAAAGCTGGGACACCCATCCAACACGACAATGTATCAACAACAAGCTTGTATCAACAAATGATCGGGCTGCAACAAAACATGCTTAAAACCCTGTGGGTATCCCTGAGTGTGAAACCCAGGCCATCCATGTTATACACAGTGCGTAGCCAACAAGACACCATGATGCAACATTTCCACTTAACAAAAACAAACACACAGTCACAACAATAACTCAACTCATCGTGTTGAGACATCAATTTAATACAATATTGCTTCAATTTAGTCACACTGTAATCGATTAGCTATGTACGCTTGGCTCATACAATCAGACAATCATAAGCATGCAATGTTCATACAGTCTTCTTGGTTGCAATAACCAATTGGCCCCAAAAGAAAACCATAGTTACCATGACCATTATTTCATTGTGCAAAAACACCATACCCACAACGCAGCATGCGTGAGAAACATCAAGAATTTGTAACCAATGCCATCTAAACATCCAAACAATCCTTAGTGAAAAATATTAGTGACTATGTATCAACCAACCAATCCATTACTATCATAAAATCAATCGACCTAACAAGTTGTGACAACCACGCATACCCACGCATCAATTCGAATTGGGGCAGCGACCTTCTCCATTAAACAATACTGAGTTATTAAACATAAGGAGAGTGACTGTGTAATTTGAGTTGTTCCAATAACAATGCAGGATTTGTCATTATTATCACAGAAGCAGTAACTAAATGCCAAACCAATACGATTGTCATATGACCAACTGGGCGAGTCTGTATTCAAAGTAATCGACCATACATTTAATCCACAATAACCCATAGAAAACTTGATAGGCCCGACAATGTTCTCTATAAAAATCCAAACTGGAGGGTAAAGGTTTGTTCTGTAGTGGACATAGAGAGAGCAGAGCCAATTCCTTGTAGTGGTGAAAACTTCGAGGCCAATGGTGTACACACAGAGAGTTCCATGATTCATTCGTGGATAGGTAACAATCCATGGCAGGGGGCCATAGCAAAAAGGTGAGGCTCCCTTTCGGCCTGGAAATGTTATTTAATGCACACAGGGTATAACCCTCATGTTCTTCGTTCAAATTACCACAGTACTGAGGTGAAGACAAGGCCAAGTTAAGAATAGAACACCCACTTCGTGACCCTTAGTGGTGGAATCAACCAATTCCCAAGTGAACGAAACGCAGTGACGTAGAAAGCCTCCAACCACTAAACCCTTAAAATCCAAAGACTTGGCATAGATGCGAACGTGTGAGGATAGCCAATCAACCCAAAAAGAAACAAAACCTTCCCTCTAAAACCAGCAAGGATAACAGAGAGCTAACACCCGGGGTGACCAATAACTTCTATGGACAATGTTTCTGCAAAACAACCATCAATGCTTCATTCCAAGAACACATTTTTACACAATTGCGATACTTAGGAAAACACAAAACAATACACCTGAGCCAATAATCATTTCATAACTAGAGCAGAGTCACGAATGAACAAAAAAAGAACATACCTGTAATCGAATTTCTTAAAATGCGAGCTGGTCAAGCGGTTCCTCTATGCTAATAATTTGGAGCATAAACACAACAACAAGATTGAACAATAGCCTGGCTAGGGTGGCGGCTAATGGGAAGAGTAAAGGTGACGTGCAATAAATTCACATCGCCTCCACCCACAATGCATTAATTCATCATTACATGCCAACGATTTCTTCATTAACACCATCAATCAACCCATGCATCGAAACCATCACCCATTAAAACCAACATCGTGGCCATATCACCCTTCTAACTTATGCCATAACATAATTCAACCTAGTTCCATATAATTCAACAGTTCGCATAACCATTAACACTATTACCTTTCCAAATGCGCCACCAACATTTCATACCATATGTGTATTAACCATATAACTCAATCAAAATTGCATAACCATTTACTTTCTAGCTAGGATTTAACAATAATCGTTAAGTCTTTCATGCATGTAGTATAGTATATAGGATAGCTTTAAATTCTTCCCCTTTGCAATTGTTTCTCATTTCCTTCCAATTGTTCGCATGTAGTATTGCAGAATTAGATCCCTTTTCTTTGCATTTGTTATAGTAATTATGCCTTTCTTCAAACTTCCTTTTATGTGTTTTCACTAACATGTTTTTGTGCAGGTGCGATGAGAACATATGGAAATGATATCAATGAAGAGCATAGGTCGTAATAACATAAGGAACCAACATTTCATAAGCTCAATCCATAACCAATAACAAAAGATATCATCAACCATGTAAGCCATGTCGCACATCACCACAACATAAAAAATGAACAGATATGATCTTCATTAGTTCAAGGGGGTCCCACCTACTAGTATTATTTAGCTTTTATAATAATAGGCTTTAGTAACACTTTGTGGTCAAAACTTCGTTGACAATTTTAATCGTCAAAAAACTGGCCACTGCACAGGAAAATTTGTTTCCAACCGATTTAGAACTCAGAACTCATGGTTTCATGGACCAAGAACAATAATTTTAGAAGACGTAACCAGAATAATTATGCAACAGGGGGAAGTGAGCGGATTTAATGGAAAGATGATCGGGAATTTGGGAATAATTGATGAAAAGTGTTAAGTATGAGGGGTTTTTACCACTGTATGCATAATCATTCAACTGGAATATGCTCTTAACTTTCAAGGAGGAAAACGTATAGACTTTCTCTTAAGATCTCAATGGATGAAGAAATGGCAAGAAGAAGCAGGAAATAACCAATTCCTTATAAGACAACAGTGGAAATATGTAACAATTTCAAGGGCCCTTCAGAGGAGACATCATAATAGTTGTGTAAGATTGATTGTTATCGGCTAACAATGATTTGCAAGAGTGTCACTGTGGAAAAATTGATCCAACATCATATCTTGATCAAACACTAAAAGATGAAAAGGAAAAAATTCACAACATAAGTAATAATGCGGAAATTAAAATAGCAGCAGTAAAAGACTCAATTGAAAGCAGCAAGGAAAGAAAAAATAACTTAGAAGGCAGAAATCAAGGTATTGTAAGCATAGAAAAGAAGCACAAAAATTGAAAGAATAACTAGGCTACTAGTATACAGAAAATCCAATCAGCATTAGAACCTTTCACGTTGGTCCCTCACAATACTTCAAGCGAGCACTGCTAGTGCTGTAGGAAAACAATTGTCTATGTAATTCCTTTAAAATGTATGAGTTAGTGTCCAAGACAAAAGTAATCTGGAAAGGACCCAATACTTGGAATTCTTATGTAATCATCAGCCCTTTGACGCACTGTGGAAAAATTGATCCAACATCATATCTTGATCAAACACTAAAAGATGAAAAGGACAAAATTCACAACATAAGTAATAATGTGGAAATTAAAATAGCAGCAGTAAAAGACTCAATTGAAAGCAGCAAGGAAAGAAAAATTAACTTAGAAGGCAGAAATCAAGGTATTGTAAGCATAGAAAAGAAGCACAAAAATTGAACGAATAACTAGGCTACTAATATACAGAAAATCCAATCAGCATTAGAACCTTTCACGTTGGTCCCTCACAATACTTCAAGTGAGAACTGCTAGTGCTGTAGGAAAACAATTGTCTATGTAATTCCTTTAAAATGTATGAGTTAGTGTCCAAGACAAAAGTAATCTGGAAAGGACCCAACACTTGGAATTCTTATGTAATCATCAGCCCTTTGATGCATATGATTAAATCATCAAGATAAGCATGGAGACTGACCAATTCATTGAAGGTTGTGTGTATAGGCTTTTCAAAGGAGGTACTTGCATCAATTAAGTCAAAAGGTAGGAATTTGTAAGGCATAGTATCAAACTTAGTAATAAAAGTGGTTTTGTGAACATTTTCCCCTTTTACTTTAATTCTCTTGTAACCCAACAAACTATCAAGTAAGGGCCCCAACTGTGACTCTACAACCTGTTGCAAAAATATTTGCATATTGAGAGGAGGGAAGGGATTTCTCATAATCACTTGCCTGGAAGTTCAAAGACTAATATAGGTTCTAATATTATCAGTGGTCCTCGAGGACAGTTCCCAATTTGAAACCCACTAAGGGTGGACTGAAAAAAACATTCCAACCCTTAAGAAATCTCTCAACTCCCTTCGAAAGGGTGCTTCCAATGCATAATTAACAAGTTATTGTTTTTGTCTAGCTAGTTTCATAACATGCTAAACAAGACCATGATCAAAGCCATGAAGATCCTCATAATACTAAGAAAAAACCTTTTGAGATTCACCGAGTAGCATGGTGGACCCCATCTCTTTTCTAACAGAACATTGGACATTTATTTTAACGTCCATTGAAGATTCAGGTGTCTTAATGTTCAGGAGGATGTTTCAATCAACTTCTTTCATAACTCCTCTTCTTTTTATTTTTCTTCATTGCCTACAACATTCAATCAAAACCAACTCTCAAGAGGAGTCAAGCCCTCAGGAATCTCATTATTTTATGTGGATATAATATCCTCAGGCTTAAGAGGTTCATTTTGAATGACAACACAAATGCTCTCATTGTTAGGAAAGGCCTTCCAAGATCCTTCCTTTTCAAGAGTGTATGACGATGTAGAGATTGAAAAGCACAACCAGGCATGTGAGGAAAGAGGTGTTGATTAGGAGAGGCTGCAAAGACAGCTAACCGATCAACCATTGAATTCAACTCCTTCTTAACATGAGTGATGTTGAAAGATAGAAGGTTTGATACAAGTTCCCAAACAGTTTGGGAGTATTGTTCCATCAACTTGTTTCTAGGAGAGCATATCTTCCGTATCAGGTTCACAACAAGCTCAAAATTTTTGAAAACCGAAAGGTGACGACAACCAAGATTAAGGGCGTTCTCAATGCCTAATAATAGAGCTTCGAATTCGGTGACATTGTTTGAACAAGCAAACTCTAACCTGTAAGACAGATTATGAATTTTTCGTGCAGGAGAAACCAAGATAACGCCAGCCCCATTACCTTCACTAGAGAATGAACCATCAAAGTGCATATGCCATATATCATCATCTAAATCATTTTTTTCCAAAGGAATATTATCCTCTTCAAAAAATATGGAATACACTCCTAGGTATTCTTCGATATAGTTTACGCTAGGTTGCGGAACACTCTCTATGTAGGGTAAAATTATTCCCTCTCTAAGGACTATAATATTCTTACCATTCGAAGGAATGGATAAATGTGTCCCATCAAGCGAGAGGTATCCACCTGTTAAGGCTTGCCAATCTCTCCCCAAGATAATTGAGTAATTTCTTACAGGCATATCAATCACCTGAATGTTGAGAGTTGTCCTTATCTCAAGATGAGCACATAAAACCAATGTTACATCCTTAATCTCGCCCATGGTTGTTTGTTGTAGACTAGTATAGGAGAGCATGTTTTTGGTGTTTCCATTTGTTCAAGACAAGCCTAGCTCTTCCATATTTATCTTCGACATCATACTTGGGCCTAAACCACCATCAATGAGGAAACAATGGGAAATCTTATCCATGATCTTTACAGAAATATAAAAAGGGGGATTTTTTATAGGGTATCTAAATTTATGTACACCTACTTTATTTATAGAACAATCCTCTTCAGAAAGATTGGCTACAATGGAAGATTTTCCTTCCATGAATTGTTTCAGATGCATCTGTTGTTTAGGGATGACAACCATGTCTAGGAGGGTTGCATCTTCTTTGATGTTGGCCAATTGATTAAAGATATTGTATTTGGAAGAGGGAAGAGGGGGAGTGATTCTTTGACTCTCAGGAATTTTAGGAACCTAGGAAGTAGCAACGGTTGAGGACGAGCTAGGGCTAGAAGAACTATGAGGAGGGTCAAATTTTCCCTTGGGAGCATAGTCTTTGTTCCTAGTATTAATAAACATGACATCCTCTATCTCCACAAAGTCTAGGACATCGATAGT
This sequence comes from Picea mariana, assembly GCA_032191745.1. Taxonomy (NCBI): domain Eukaryota; kingdom Viridiplantae; phylum Streptophyta; class Pinopsida; order Pinales; family Pinaceae; genus Picea; species Picea mariana. Next base: position 20,714 of record JASDQU011401916.1, read on the forward strand.
AGCTTCTAGTCTCTTACCAAAGATCTTATCTCTGGCACTCTTCTTTACCTCACATGTGGTTTCTTCGTGGTGCTCCTCACAAAAGTTACACCAACTCCGAGGCAGGATAGCCTTAGGCTGAAAATTGTTTTCAACTGGATTTCTAAAGAGGGGTGCAGAAGAGGATGAAGCTCCAAGGGTGAGAGGGGAGACAATACCCTTCCGCTCAAATGCTATCACACGATTGTTCATATCTTGTACTAGTTGTAAGAGAGCATACATGTTTGTCTGTCTAACTGATTCTCCTTGGGGAAGACCAATTATTTCAAGCCGTTCTTCATACTTTGAGCAAGTATGCAAAGCAGAACCGAGATTATCAATGGATTTTTCCTCAAGCCTATGACGGTAGGGAGAAGGAAATACATTGTAGTAATGCATGAAAGCGGCTTGGTTCCGAGGGCGGCTAAGTTTTGGGATTTGATTGTACAACTTGGTGAAACACAAGTTGAAATAATTGATGGTCTCACCATTTTTATAAGTGACGTTATTGTATTCCCTTAAATTCTCAGCAGGGCTTTTGGATTGCCCATAAGTGGATCGAAACCAATAGATTAACTCCTCCCAAGTAGATAGGATCTTAGGAGGAAGGTCAAAGAAGTCATCCGCAGCCTTTCCTTCCAAGGAATCGATGAACAAGGTGCATGCAGGTATCATTGTCGTTGGCCCCTATGTTATGACATGCATTAGAAAATTCCACTAGGTGTTCATTGGTACTGACAGTGTTATTCCCTGAAAACTTAGGCAGGTACTCTTTAAACTTTGGAAGTGGACGAGTAGCAGGTGCTAGGTTAAGTGGAGAGGACACATGCCATGGTGTGGTTGTGGCATCTTCTTCGAACTGAAAAAGTCCATACTTTTTTATGACTTTGGTGGGATTTGTGGTAGATTGGATAGGGATGTGGTGTCTATATAAGCTACTGATCACTGATGACGATGAATATTGAGAAGATGAATCACTTCCAGTGCCACCAGAGCCTCCACTAGATGCCATCCTATGGGTGATAGGCGAGGGAAAGAAATATGAGTTGGATGAATCAGATAAAGTCCACCTTAGATCAATTTGTTGGACATATAACACAATGTTTCTTCTTCCTATTTCAGTAATAGGATTCATCTCAGGTGAAAAGCCTCTTATTATTCTATAAGCACGAGAATCTAAACATGAAAGAAAGGCCAAAACTGAAGAAACAAAAGGTTACTGCTGATTTCTAGGCTGTCTATGTCTAGCTTCCAATTGTTCTTGAATACTAATATCTCATTCAATCGCTTCCCAAAAATGGTTAAGCTCAGCACAGGTCTTGGCAATGTCTAAAATAATATGAAACAAGTTCAAAGCAATGTTGGTCTGGTCTTGGAGACCGGGCTAAAGATTGGGCTTCCTTGCAACAAGAACAATCATTAATAGTAAAACAGTCAAAGAATCAATTTCAAAAAAGAAAGATGTATCGATGAAAAATTGAATATAAAAATTAACTGGAGAGATATCAAAGATCTCCCCAGTATGGTTGCCAAATAAATGTTGAGGAAAAGATATGAAATGATCTTACTCAAGCATTTTCATATTCTGCTTAGCTAAATAAAAATAGATGGGAATATCACCCTATGTTTATAGCCAACACAAATAACATCCTAACTCACAAGTATTAATTACGAGTGCTTAGGCTAGTCTTTTATCAACAAAAAGCTTGTTGGAAATTCAATTTTTATGTAATTTTTGAACATATCAGTTGCTGAAATAAATGTAAAGATAGAAGAAAAGTCACCAAGATGATAATCAAGACAAATGAGACATAAAGCAATCCTTTATTTCATTCAAATTCACCAAAGAGTCATTTTCTTTACAAAATCTCATGCATAAATTTTGGACCAAAGTCAAACTTAGACATCCTCGATGGAACATACAAAATGATCTCTCATAGAAAACCAAAACTTAACTCTAAAAGATGGATCAAGTTGCCACAGATTGTTGCCCACTCAACTCTGCACAATAGCCTTTGTCAGTCATGAAAACTAATTCACAAACATACAAGTCTACACAGACTATCAAAGATAGATCAACACCTCTGAAAAACAAGTTTCTGGATGATGTGATTCATCCCTAAATATTGTTGTCTACAATAAGACCCTGCTATCATAAAAGAGAATTAGGCTTGTGATGAATAAATGAATGAATGGAAACTGAACTATCTCAGCATAAACTCAAAGAGCAAACCTTAGTAAGTAACTTTAGTTAAACTCATTAGTTCAGTTAGTTAAAAGACTCAACTAACTTTAGTTAGGGGGAAGATTAATAATTATAATAAGGGTCATAATAAATAATAACTAGTAGGTGGGACCCCTTGTGACTCCCTTTTGTTCATAAAAATCATAACAATCATAACATAACCATTAGTTAAGTAAAACACACCTCCTTGCGTCTCCCATCAATGTATTCACTTTTGGAAATTTTAGCTCATGAAATTTGAAATTATTTTCAAAAACATTACTATATCCAAAATAAAACATGTTGTCCAAAATTTCCTGAAGTCAACAGTCATCAACAATTAATAAAAATAAAAACTCAAAAGCCATATTTTCCAGTCTGCGATGCAAACCTTCCTTGATTGCTACTATCACCTCTTGATTTTCCTGAATTTGCCTTTGGTTGTGCAGAGCCTTTAGGCCTAATCTCATTGATCACGTGGGAACAATCGTCCCTGAAATGCATCCGGGAAGACATGGATTTGTTAGAGCCATTGGAGGGTGAGGAAGGGGCAGCAGTGGCTTTTCCTTTGTCAAGGGCATGGTGGGCCTCAGTCTTCAATATCTTGCTAGCATGAGAGGATTACAATGGTGAGTGGTCAGGGGTAGCTTGGAAAATGGGGTTAGTAGGTGGAGGAGCAGGCAAGGACAAGTTGGGCCAGCCACGATGTTGGGATATTGTCGGGTGGACAATCTCCTGGCATCCATCATTTTCTGGGACCTCGGGTTGCAATGAGACATGAGGAGGTACGAGGATACCAGGGGCTTGCGGAGCTTGCAGGGCTTGGAAAGGAGGCCTTTCAGGCCTAGGTTGGACTATTCCCTGCCTAATCCAATTAAAAAATCCAGCATGAAACAATTGGCCGATCTCTTTTGAATCAACATCAAAATGTATGGAAAACTTGGGCCTTCTTGGGCTTCAGTTCCAATTACCCCTACCTCTATTTCCTTGGCCATGGATACCTCAACTAAAAAAAATCATCTTGCATGCATGATTGAATAGCAAATAGTCTTTTAAATAACCATACATGACAACTCTTAAAAATATGAAATAGATTTGGCTCAGCAATGTATCAGACTCATGCAATCAAATCCATACAAATTGTTTTATTGTTAATCAATGAGAAGGGGGTGAAAAGGGTTATGGGATATGCGAGGGGTTTGTATTGAGACAAACATGATGCAATGAAGGGGAAAAGAACATGGTTACTACTCAATGACAACAACAATCAACTGCAAAACAAACCAATAAAGCATCACTGTAATCCACACAAGACACTGCCACTTTCAACTGTTTTCACACCGAATTTCTCTTGATTGTAATCAATCTCAGAATAGGGAGTGAAAAAATGAATATGGGAAGATGATGGGATTTGTAATTAGTGGAAAATGAAATAATGGAAGGGAAGAAGAACGATTATTGTTCATGAAATTAATTAAGTGATCCATAAAATATTCTGCGAAAAGAGATGCACCAACCAACAATCATTGCGACCAAATAACAATTATTGTTCATAATCAAATATACAACACATTTCCATCATAAGACAATATGCATTTCACACTATCTGTAAAGAGGATTTTGTTCTTTTCTTTTCATCTTATAACAATTTCCAAATAGTAACCATTCCACTCTGTTAACCATCAAAATCAACCACTACCCATACTTCAATCAACAAATATACTCAAATTCATGTTTCCAAAATTAACAATGAAGTCACAGTATCATTGCAATCGGGTCTGTCATTTTAAATGAAATGATATTCATTAAACATATATAGGTAGTAACCAAATAATCAAGATCGAATTGCAAAAACCCAAATTGACAATTAAACAGACAACAACCACCATTCCAACACAAGCTATGCGTCGAATAATTCAAGCATGCAAGTGTAACTCCATGATTGTGCAAGACCAATTTAATGTGACTCTAAAAATCTAGGCCACCCATCCAACATGACGAAGTATCAACAACAATCATGTCTCAACAAATGATTGGGCTGCAACAAAACATGCTTAAAACCCTGTGGGTATCCCTGAGTGTGAAACTGAGGGCTTCCATGTTATACACAGTGCGCAACCAACAAGACACCATGATGCAACATTTCCACTTAACAAAAACAAACACACAGTCACAGAAATAACTCAACCCATCATGTTGAGCCATCGATTTAATACAATATTGCTTTGATTTAGTCGCGTTGTAATCTATTATGTCATGTACGCTTGTCTCATACAATAAGACAATCAAAAGCATGCAGTGTTCATACAGTCTTCCTGGTTGCAATAACTAATTGGCCCAAAAATAAAACCATAGTTACCATGACCATTATTTCATTGTGAAAAAACACCATACACACAACACAACATGCGTGAGCAACATCAAGCATTTGTAACCAATGCTAGCTAAACATCCAAACAATCCTTAGTGAAAAATACTAGTGACTATGTATCAACCAATCAATCCATTACTATCGTAAAATCAATCGACCTAACAAGTTGTGACAACCACGCATACCCACACATCAATTCAAATTGGGGTAGTGGCCTTCTCCATTAAACAATATTGAGTTATTAAACATAAGGAGAGTGACTATGTAATTTGAGTTGTGCCAATAACAATGCAGGATTTGTCATTATTATCACAGAAGCAGTAACTAAATTCCAAACCAATACGACTGTCATATGACCAATTGGGAGAGTCTGTATTCAAAGTAATATACTATACATTCAATCCACAATAACCCATAGCAAACTTGACAGGCCCAACAGTCTTCTCTATAGAACTCCAGATTGGAGGGTAAAGGTTTGTTCTGTAGTGGACATGGGGAGAGCAGATCCAATTCCTTGTAGTGGTGAAAAATCCGAGGCCAATGGTGTACACAAACAGAGTGCCATGATTCATTCATGGATAGGTAACAATCCATGGTAGGGGGCCATAACAAAAAGGTGAGGCTCCCATTCGGCCTGGCAATGTCGTGTTCTTAGTTCAAATTACTACAGTACTGAGGTGAAGACAAGGTTGAGTTTAGAACAGAGCACCCACTTCATGAATCTTAGTGGTGGAATCAACCAATGCCCAAGTGAATGAAACACAGTGATGCAGAAAGCCTCCAACCACTAAACCCATAAAATCCAGAGACTTGGCATAGCTACAAATGCGTGAGGACAACCAGTCAACCCAAAAAACAACAAAACCTTCCCTCTAAAACCAGTAAGGATAACCGAGAGCTAGCACCCGAGGTGACCAATAACTTCTATGGACAATATTTTTGCAGAAAAACCATCAATGCTTCATTCCAAGAACACATTTTTACACAGTTGTGATACTTAGGAAAACACAAACCAATACATCTAAGCCAGTAATCATTTCATAACCAGAGCATATTCACAAATGGCCAAAAAAAGAACATACCTGTAATCGAATTCCTTAAAACATGAGTTGTCTGAGCGATTCCTCTCTGCTAAGAATTCAAAGCATAGCCACAATAGAAAGATCAAACAATAGCCAGACTATGGTGGCGGCTAACGAGAGGAGTAAAGGTGACGTGTAGTAAATGCACATTGCCTCCACCCACAATGCATTAATTCATCAGTATATGCCAACGAGTTCTTCATTAACACCATCAATCAACCCATGTATTGAAACCATCACCCATTAAAACCAACAACGTGGCCATATCACCCTTCTAACTTATTCCATAACATAATTCAACCTAGTTCCATATAATTCAACAATTCGCATAACCATTAACACTATTACCTTGCCAAATGCGCCACCAACATTTCATACCATATGCGTATTAACCATATAACTCAATCAAAATTGCATAACCATTTACTTCCTATCTAGGATTTAACAATAATCGTTAAGTCTTTCATGCATGTAGTATAGTATATAGGATAGCTTTAAATTCTTCCCCTTTGCAATTGTTTCTCATTTCCTTCCAATTGTTCGCATGTAGTATTGCAGAATTAAATCCCTTTTCTTTGCATTTGTTATAGTAATTATGCCTTTCTTCAAACTGCCTTTTGTTTGTTTTCACTAACATGTTTTTTGTGCAGGTGTGATGAGAAAAGATGGCAATGATATCAATGAATAGCATAGGTCGTAATAACATAAGGAACCAACATTTCATAAGCTCAAACCATAACCAATAATAAAAGATCTCATCAACCATGTAAGCCTTGTCGCACATCACCACAACATAAAAAATGAATATATCTGATCTTCAATAGTTCAAGGGGGTCCCACCTACTAGTATTGTTTATCTTTTATAATAATAGGCTTTAGCAACACTTTGCGGGAAAAACTTTGTTGACAATTTTAATCGTCAACAAACTACTGACTGTCGCTCAAAGTAGTCACTAGTGGCTGAAGTGAAAGCCTCTGAATCAGATGCGGGTTCTGACTCTAAGTTAGAACCAGAAAGGGGAAGATGGATCATTGATGCGGAACCCAGTGCCACCGTTTCTACCACCAAGCTCCAGCTTGATGAACTAGACGAGCCAGAAGACGGAGAGAGCCTCTTCCATTCATAGATGTGGGTAAAAGGCACCCCATTGCACTTCATCGTTGATAGCGGTAGCTAGAAGAACCTCATCTCAATAGAGATTTTCAAGTGGTTGGCCCTGGCGATAATGCCACACCCACAACCCTACACCATTGGATGGCTCTGCCAAGGACGTGATCTTCGCATCAACCAATAGTGCCAACTGTCGTATGACATCAAGCCCTTCAAAGATGAGGTATTGTGTGATCTTGATCCTCTCAAAGTTTGTGATGTTCTTTTGGGCCAACCTTATTTATGGAAACATCATGTTGTATATGATTCTAGGCCTCGTAGTGTTATTATTACTTTGAACATGAAATTGTACAGGATACCCAAGGCAGTCCCACCTAGTTCTATTTCCTTGATCTCTGCTAAGTAATGTAGGAAGGTCATCTCTCAGACAGGGAAGTTTGTCTTCTTTGTGATTCTCTCTCGAAATGAGTGAAATATCACAGCCACATCTAGGGTCTTTGCGGCCGACCTCTCCACACAATAGAAGCAAGTAGATAAGGTCGTCAAAGAATACTCGGATATCTTCTCCTCACCTATTAGGGTAACTCTGCACTGTTAGGTCAAGCACCCCATCCATCTAACCCCCAACACACCACTTCCCAATGGGCTAGTCTATCGCCACTCTATGTTAGAGAATGAGGAGATCAAGCGACATATCTAAGAACTGCTCCACAAGGGGTGTTGATATTATGGTAGTTACGGGAGGTATTTACCTCCACATGTAAACCTGACGAGAATAGAATATTCTGGGAAGCAAGAAGAAACCCTAATTAGTTGGCTAAT